>JAKUCM010003942.1:0-73666 GCA_023374145.1 Lepidium sativum | reverse complement strand
CGCCTCTCGTCTCGAATCCTCAAAGAAGAGTGGCAGCTGTCCTAGAAAGAAAACGTTTATCTTTATTAATTCAAAGGTAAAATGAACAAATGCCACAAAGGAACCTTATATAATGGTTCGATGGTTGGGAGCTTTCAATGGTTAACAATAACAAAATCCGGTGAACATAAAGACAAAATCAAACAAAAAAGAAACAAGAATCCTGCAACATAAAGACGGAATCAAATGAAAAGGAAACAAAATCAAAACAATAAATATGGTCCAAAAATGGCAAGTATGTTGACAAAATGTCGACAACTATACAATTTTCTTGGACTGAACGAACCTGTAAACTATCACCGGCTTAAAGAGGTGGAGTTATGATCGTACATGCAGTCATAGAAACAGTAAAGCACATACGTACATGGGCTAATCCGCGGGTCACATGCGTGCGGTTTTTGGTGTAGGCTACGGATGGAGTTATGTCCCTTGTCGGTGTAGAGCTTTTCGTGATCGGAGTTCTAAGAACCTCGTCGTCTTGGGGCGGCTTGAGCTGGGTTAAGTCTGTCTTGGCTATAGGCTCTATCAGGTTGGGTAGCGTGTCGATGGAGTCGATGAACTTGTCTCGGATGGCCTTGATCTTGCTTCGGGTGTCTGGTCTGTGCCGGATGGTTGGAATGCGCTGGATGGCTGCGGTGATCAGGAGGCTATGGTTGATGGCCTCATCATTCCCTCCCCTTGAGAACGATCCGGTATCAGATCGGTTTCTCCTGCATCTTAAAGCGTAAGGTCAGAAACATTAAACACATGATATACCTTAATATGGTCAGGTAGGTCAAGGCGGTAGGCATTGTTGTTGATGCGTTCAAGTACTTTGAACGGTCCATTTCCTCGTGGTGCCAGCTTCTTGTTCTGTTTTCGTTCCTTATGAAACCTTTCAGTCCTTAGGTGCATCCAAACCCAATTTCCAGGTTGAAAGATCACTTCTCTACGTCCCTTGTCTGAGTGTGCTTTGTACTTGGTCGTTTGCTTCTCAATGGTGGCCTTGACGTCTTCTTGCAACTTGCGGACATACTCAGCTTTGGAATTGCCGTCTTGGTTGATTATCTCCGGTGGGGCCAGTGGCTTGAGATCTAAAGGAGACAAAGGCTGAAAACCATACACAACTTCAAAAGGTGAACAGTTAGTTGTGAAATGAACAGCACGGTTATAAGCAAATTCTATATATGGCAATACTTCGGACTAGCTCCTCATGTTGGTGCCAACAGCAGCTCTAATCAGGACTGATACGGTCCGGTTTACAACTTCAGTTTGTTCGTCCGTCTGGGGATGATATGATGTGGAGCATAGCAAGTTGGTTCCGAATTTTCTCCACAATGTGCGCCAAAAATGACCGAGGAACTTTGGGTCACGGTCGGATACAATGGTACGGGGCAGGCCATGTAGCCGTACAATGTCTCGCATGAAGAGGGTTGTGATTTGAGTCGCGTCATGACCCTTTTCACTTGGAGTGAAATGTGCCATCTTGGAAAATCTATCCACCACAACCACTATTGTATCCTTCTTTTGATACTTGGGTAAGCCTACAATAAATCCATAGCCAAATCTGCCCAAGGGGCGTTAGAGATAGGTAATGGCATGTATAATCCATGAGGATGTGACCTGGATTTAGCCATGAGACATGTTATGCAACGCTTGCAATGTCTGATGACGTCGCGTTTCATGTGCGGCCAGAAGAAGTGTTCCTTGAGCATGCTTAAGGTCTTCTTCACGGCAAAGTGCCCCATAAGTCCTCCTCCATGAGCTTTCATCACTAGCATTTCTCGTAGTGATCCTTGCGGTATGCACAACCGACGCTTCTTGAAGATGAACTCGTCGTGAATATAGAAGTCTCCATAGAATCCTTCGTCGCAAGCTTCGTGGATATCCTTGAAATATGCATCTTCAGCGTAATGAGACTTAACTGACTCAAATCCTAATACCTTAGCTTCCATTGTCGAGATGAGGGCGTGTCTCCTTGAAATTGCATCTGCTACTATGTTCTCCTTGCCCTTCTTGTACTTGATGATGTATGGAAAGGTCTCTATCAACTCGAGCCAGCGAGCATGTCTCTCTTGAGATTGGTTTCCCCCTTTAGATGTTTCAGCGTCTCATGATCCGTGTGGATCACAAATTCCTTGGCCAAAAGGTAGTGCTGCCAAGTCTCCAATGAGCGAACCAGCGCGTAAAGCTCCTTGTCATAGGTTGGATAATTTAGTGTGGCTCCATTCAGTTTCTCGCTAAAGAATGCCACGGGCCTCTTCCCTTGGGTTAGCACAGCACCAATACCTACTCCTGATGCATCACACTCAACTTCAAAAGTTAGATCAAAGTTGGGTAAAGTCAATACCAGAGCTTGTGTTAAGCGGTCCTTGAGCTCCTAAAAGGCGGTTTCTTGTGTAGATCCCCAATGGAAGGCTACATCCTTCTTGATAACTGCTGTGAGGGGTACAGCCACAGTGCTCAACTCGCGGACAAATCTCCTATAAAAACTTGTCAATCCGTGAAAGCTACGGACATGTCCGATGGTACTAGGCGTTGGCCATTCTTGAATGGCCTTGATCTTGTCTTGATCAACTCGTAAACCTGTAGAGCTCACAACAAAGCATAAAAACACTACTTCATTAGTGAACAATCTACACCTCTTGAGATTGGCAAACAAGCCTTCCTTGCGGAGAGTGTCCAATACCATCTCAAGATGCATCACATGATCGGATAGGGTTTTAACTATAATAAGAATGTCATCGAAGTATACAACAACAAACTTAGAGATAAAGGAACGCAAAATCTGGTTCATGAGCCGCATGAAGGTACTAGGCGCATTGGTGAGACCAAATGGCATGACAAGCCATTCATAAAGGCCTTGCTTGGTTTTGAAGGCGGTTTTCCATTCATCGCCTTCTTTCATCCTCACTTGATGATATCCGCTTTTAAAATCTATCTTGGAAAAGATGGAGGCGCCACTAAGCTCATCTAGCATATAATCCAAACGTGGGATCGGATGTCGATACTTAACAATGATGTTGTTGATAGATCGACAGTCCATACACATTCTCCATGATCCGTCCTTCTTGGGCACCAATAGTACCGGTACAGCGCAAGGACTTAAGGATTCTCGGATGTAACCCCTGTCCATCAAGTCTCGGACTTGTTTCTCTAGTTCTCAAGACTCTTCCGGGTTTATATGGTAAGCGGGACGGTTGGGTAAGGGTGCTCCGGGACTAAATCGATTTGATGCTCTATCCCTCGGATAGGTGGTAGTCCGGGTGGGATATCTTCTGGAAAAATATCTTCAAACTGGTTCAAAAGTTTAGAGACTTCGACCGGTAACTCTACCTTGTTTGTCCCTCCAACTAAACAATCCTTAAAGACCATGAGCAGTACTTGTCCAAGGTCGTTAATGGTCTTAGAGACCGTGCGGGATGAAACATAGAAATTGGAACGTTTTACTGTGGTTGTTTCGCTTGAAGTTCACGAACTTGGGTCAGTGTGAGCTGGGCCAGCGTATACTTTTTCTTCTCGTGCACGAGAGTGTATAAGTTTGTCTGTCCGTCGTGTTGCACTTCACGGTTGAATTGTCATGGACGTCCCAAAAAGAGGTGGCTTACTTGCATTGGAACCACGTCACAGACCACTTGATCGTGGTATCGGCCAACACTGAATGGGATGGTGACTTGCTCGTCCACACTTACTTCTGACTTGTCATTCAACCATCGCAGCTTGTACGGTTGCGGGTGCTTGATGCGTGGAAGCTTCAGCTTGTTGACCATGTACCTACTTACCACGTTTGTACAATAACCACCATCAATGATCAAGTTACATACCTTGGTGTTGATAATACAACTGGTGTGAAAGATGTTTTCCCGTTGCATCAACTCCTCGTTGTCCACATTGGTGCTAAGGACTCGGCATATCATGAGGGACTCTCCCATGTCAGGATACTCAATTTGAGGAGTTGGGTCAGCTGGTTCCTCCTCACGCTCGTCTTGTGACTCATAACCACCTTCGGTTGTGATAATCATGACACGTTTGTTGGGATAATCTCTAGCCATATGCATGCGGCCTTGGCACCTGAAACAAGTAATGTCACGTGTTCGGGACGGGTTAGAAGTAGCTGGCAATTCCATTGGCTTGGTTGGTTCGATTACCGGTTCCTTGAATCGGGATTCAATCTCGATTTTCTTGGGTGCGGGTACTGCGGCCTTTGATGCGGTCCAAGTTGGCTAAGTTTGAACGGATGTCTTCCATTTGATGTGTTGTTCGGCTTGGATGGCGAGATGCAATACTTCATGCAAGTCGTGGTACGGGTGCCTTTCCACATTGGCAACAATCCACTCGTGTAGTCAATCGATGAATTGAACCATTAAGGCTTCTACCGAGTCTCTACTTCAATACGGTTCTTCAAGAGCTCGAACTCGTCAAAGTATTCTTCTACGCTCTTGGTTCCTTGGTTTAGTTTTTGGAATTGCTTCTGCAGTTCCCGTGATAGTAGGATGGAACGTACCGTCGCCTCATGAAACGTTTCATCTTGTCCCAACTATCGATTGGTCGGTCCAGTAGCGTCTACGGTCTAAACCATCTTGATCCCACCAAGCAAGAGCACCTTCGGTTAGCTGTGAGTTTGGTAAGTTGACTGGCTGGAATCTCCTCGGCCGGGTTCGGTCTCATATTTCCCGACATTGTAAAACTTGTGAACTCAAAACCAAACAAGAAAAGTTATTAAGTGCAAGAATCAAACAACGTTTTTTTTGTTTTTTTTTATATATATCGTTTTTTCAAGAACACGAAGAACAAGATGAACACGAAGAACAATAAAATGTGAAAATGATTTTTATGGGTTTTTTTTTAATAGATGAAAGCAAATAAGCAAATGACCGGATATTATCAGTACTAGAGCTTGGTGACTCCTAGAATTTCTAAAAATCTAATCGGAAAAATATGAAATGAAACAAAGATAAGAGATAAAAGGTGAACGATACAGAGTGTTACCGTGGAACTTTTCGGCTCTGATACCAGATGATAGGAGCCTCGGTAGGGGGGGGGGGGGGCTTTCTCCGGTCCGATCTTGGTGAATCCAAACTTTCGAAAAGATGGAATTCAATGGAAGTGAAGTGAGAACCACAAAAAATGGTGGTGAATCCCTTGATGATCTCAAATCCGTTCAAGCATTGGAATCCTCACAAGGATGAACTCGTCTTTCAACTCGAATCCTCAGAGAAGAGTGGCGGCTGTGCTAGAAGAAAACGTTTATCTTTATTAATTCAAAGGTGAAATGAACAAATGCCACAAAGGAACCTTATATAATGGTTCGATGGTTGGGGGCCTTCAATGGGCAACGGTAACAAAATCAGTAAACATAAAGACAAAATCAAACAAAAAGGAAACAAGAATCATGCAACATAAAGACGAGATCAAATGAAAAGGAAACAAAATCAAAACAATAAATATGGTCCAAAGATGGTAAGTATATTGACACAATGTCGACAACTATACAAGCTTCTTGGCCCGATTGAACCTAGACACTATCACGGGCTTAAGGAGGTGGAGTTGTGATCGTACCTGCAGTCATAGAAACGGTAAAGCACATACAAACATGGGCCTATCCGCGAGTCACATGCGTGCGGTCTTCGGTGTAGGTTGCGGATGGAGTTACGTCTCTTGTCGGTGTAGAGCTTTCCGTTATCGGAGTTTTAAGAACCTCGTCGTCTTGGGGCGGCTTGAGCTGGGTTAAGTCTGCCTCGGCTATAGGCTCGATCAGGTTGAGTAGCGTGCCGATGGAGTCGATGAACTTGTCTCGGATGGCCTTGATCTTGTTTCGGGTGTCTGGTATGTGTCGGATGGTTGGAATGCGCTGGATGGCTGCGGTGATCAGGAGGCTATGGTCGATGGCCTCATCAACCACTAGCAATGTAGCTTGATCGGGCACTTGTATAGATATACATGATTCTTCTTGCAACGGGAAATCTCCACCTCTAATAATTCGCCCACGGGGAGTGATCTTCACTTTAGCTAACCAATTGATACCAGACTCTTTGATCCTAGGATATGGAATAAAGCTAACTTGCTCTGCTAGCGATGCTAAAATGAAAGGCTCAAATTTTTGTATCTTATCCTCCCATTTACATCGACAACTCCAAATTTGCTATAACAGACACCTCTGTTAATTACGGGATCAAACCAGTCACATTTGAATAGCACAGTTTTCAACCCAATTAATCCCACAAATTCCACTTCGATAATCTCTTGCAAAACCCCATAGAAATCAATTTCACCCTTCAGACATACTCCTCAATTGGCCGTTGCACGCCTTACACCGTAATCAAAGGTGTGAAATGTGTATCCTCAGGTGAAATACATGGGTGTTGTTGTTATGTTAGCAATAAGACCTTGGATCAAATCATGAAACCATGGTGGGTATAATGGATCATCATAGTCAACATGTATACACAGTTAAAAATTAATCATAACGTAATTAGAATTCTCGTATTTATACAATTTACCCTTACTTGGCCCTTCAACCAGAGTGCAAAGTGCATATATTTCCGCTTAAGTACTTCTGCATCTGAAATTCCTTCAATAGTTTCTTTTAACTGACTAACAAATAAACTATATAGAAATATGTTAATTTAATTACTAATACTATATACATATCATTAAATATATACAAGTCATATACATATATATATACCTTTCAAACGGAAGCACTTCAGTGTAATTCAGAAGTATATATGTGTGTGCCGCGTGGCGGTCTTCGGGACTACTCTACCAAACTTCTTTTAGTTTACCACTGAGACGTCTAATTGGGGAAAAGATGTCAAGAACTCCCTCTACTGAATAAGTTTGGGCAGCACCACCATCATCATATCTCCTAGGTGCTCTTTTTCATGTGTGAATGGTGGGTGCAAAGTAGTACGATGTGAAATGTGACGTTTCTTCTGTCAGACTACCAGCAACGGTTGACCCTTTGCCTTTTGATAAATTATTTGCTTTGCCCTTAAGAGTTTTCATAAAACGCTCAAATGGGTAAATCCATCGTAAATGAACAGGTCCAGCTAGTAGTGCTTCGTGAGGAAAGTGCACTGGGAGATGTTCCATAACATCGAAGAACGAAAGAGGAAAAATCTTCTCTAAGTTGCACAACAAGAGCGGTAAATTTGTTGAAAGTTGTTCCAAACCTTCTACTGTGATTGTTCGTGCACTCAAATCTCTAAAAAATGCTCCAATACCTATAATATACAGCGCACATTATAAGAGTTATACATATATAGGTTTATATCCATTACTAGATTATGTTAAACAAATATCTGCAAGTGTTTTGTGTACATTTTTCGGAAGTAACTCAGCCACAGCAAAGGGTAGTAGTTGTTGCATAAACACATGACAATCATGACTTCTCATCCCTGTAAACTTTTGCCCTTGCTCAACACATCTTGAGAGATTCAAAACATAACCATTAGGAAACTTCACCTCTGATGACACTCAATTAAATAACGCCGTTCTTGCCTCCAATGACAATCTAAATACCGGAACTGAAATTTTGCCATCTCTTTTGATATGCAACTCACTCCTAGAACAAATAGCTGGTAAGTCTAAACGCGAATTTTTGTTATCCTTTGTCTTACCAACCACGTTCAGAATCGTATGCATGATATTCTCAAAAAAAATCTTCCTGATGTTCATCACATCCAAATTGTGTCGAATCAACAAATCTTTCGAATATGGGAGCTCCCAAAATATACTCTTCTTATGTCAATTATGATGTCGTCCATAATAGTCCGACATATTATTAGGAACATGCCAATTACCTCCTCGAGGATCCTTTACCCGAACATTACTCCTGAATAGAGTCGTGTTCCGTCGGTATGGATGGTTAATTAGAAGAAATCGACGAAGATAATCAAACCAAGACGTCTTCCTCCCATGCTTCAGTTGAAATGCATTTTTCCTCCCAAGGCAATACAGACAAGCCAATCTCCCATATGTTGTCCAACCTGATAACATTTTGTAGGCAGGGAAGTCACTTATCGTCCACATAAGCACCGCCTTCATTGTAAAAAAGTTTTGGGCAGAACAATCATATGCTCGAACCCCGTGCGTCCATGACCGTTTCAACTCATGAATCATAGGTTGCAAAAACACATCAAGAGACCGTTTCAGATGATTAGGACCATGAACTAGTATACTTAGGAATAAAAAATCTTTTTTCATGCACATCCCTAGAGGAAGGTTATAAGGTGTGAGGATTACTGGCCACAAAGAATATTGTCTGCTTGACATTTCAAACGGACTAAAATCGTCGGTGCATAGAGCAAGATAAACATTCCAAATATTCCTAGCAAAATCTTTGTGTACCGTATTAAAATGTTTCCACGCATTTGCATCGGAAGGATGACTAATCTATCCATCCATCTATGAATGCTCTGCAAGCCATCTCATCGCACCTGATGTCCTTTCCGACTGATATAACCTCTTCAACCTATCAGTTATTGGCAAATACCACATCCGTTGATACGGTACCTTCTTACGCTCACTCCCTTGTGCATTATATATTGGCTTCTTACAGAACCGACATTCTTGTAATACATCATCATCTTTCCAATAGATCATACAATTATCTATACAAACATCAATGGTTTCGCAAGGCAACCCAATATAAACCAATTTATGCGTCTCATAATATGATTCAGCACAGACATTGTCTTCCGGCAAATACTCTTTGAGCAAATCAGTCCACATATTCATGCATGACTGAGATGAATTACATTCTGTTTTAATATTCATCATCCTAGCTATCAATGATAATTTAGACAGACCTTCTCTACATCCCTCGTAGAGAGGCTGGTTTGCACCATCTAGCATGTCATAAAACATTTTTGCATCTAAATTGGGTGCCTCAGAAACTATAGGTTGATTAGTATTAGTTTCTTGAAATGCATTTGTGACCATCTCGTGCATCCTATCATGCTCTACAACCCCATGAATCTTATTCTGATAACCAACATCATGCATATTACTTGATTCACCTATAATAGTATCAACATTTTAAAAACTACTAGTACTTGCTTCATCATTCCCACCAACACTATCGCCTTCACCATGGTGAAACCAAATGTAATAATGTGGTGTAAACCCTCTATTTAATAGATGATTCCAAACAGTTTCTACTCGGGCGAATTTCATATTTTTGGATTCCGACAAAGGACAGAACATCTTATCCGATTCAACCGTGATTTCGGTTTGACTAGTCTGATGCATGAATATTTTTGCCCCGTTCATAAACTCATTTGTCACGATTCATGCAGCATCTCTATGCATGTACATCCACTTTCGTTGCTCGAATATATCACCACCAAAAGACATTTTTTGGCTTTTTTGCCAAAACGGTTATTTTTGCATATTTTTTTTTTCTTCTCCAAACTGATTTTTTTCCTCTCTACCAAGTTTCTTTTTTTTTTTTATGTTGTAATTTATGAAGAGAGCCCTCCTCCTTATATAGGTAAAAAATTAACAATGATTTTACAACTTTAAACAAAATACGAGTAATTTACAACATATGTAACTAACCATAAATATCTAATTTGAAATTTCGTCCTTAAATAGTTGCAAACTAGTTAGCCGTAAAAGAGTTGCAAAGTAGAGACGTTTTAACAATGAAATTTGAATATTAACAAGGTCTTTACAACATACTTTAGAATTTTATTTAACCCATTTACGTAACACAAAAAAACGTGTATACCTAATTTCATATTTCGTTTTTAACTCGATGTAAAAGATTAACGCCGTTAAGGAGTTGCAATTTAGGGACTAATTAACAACGAAATGTATTAGAAATGGCAAAGCGTTGTCAAAACGTCGTAAAATCTCAACTAAGTTACAACAAAATAAATTGTTGTCCGTTTACAACTCCTTTATAACGAAATATCCTAACGTTGTAATAGAGTTACAGAAACTTGTCAATTTTACAACGTCCCAAAAACGTTGTAAAATTTCGTCCCTAAAGTAATGTTTTCCTGTAGTGAGATTTCATAATTTCAAATCTAATTAAGTCTATAATTATTACTTAGATGTTTTTTTCTAGACTTTTTCATAATTATTTGAAAGAAATACTCGTAGAATAGTCTTTTGTGATCCATGGAAAAGCCATGAATTTTCTTGTGTGATCATATAATTACAAGATTGCGATTGGTTTTTTTCTAAAAAAAATTTAAGTTTAATCTTCTTTCTGAATACAATTTTTATATAAAACATTTTCTTCTACAAGTTAAACCAAATTAAACTTACAAAACATGAGCATTAAACCTACGAAACATGATAACTAAATCTACAAAACTAATTATACATTAAGGTTACATTTAGTAGTTTCTCAATCTACAAAAGTACATAACTAAAATACTAAACATACAATACTAGTATATATGTACATAACTACGCATAACTCAACATACAATACCAATGTTTTAAGACATATGAAAAACCTACAACGAAGACTTTAAACCTACAATGCATAACAATGTAATTGACAACATATACAAGTTCAAACCTACATATCTTGGGAGGTAAACTTACAATAAAGAATGATATCTTACAACGATAAAGCTACAATAAACTAAAAAACAAACCTACAATAAAAGAGAACTAAGTCGACAGAAAAATACACAAACATAGAAAACGACTGTATCCAAATTTCAACACAATAAAAACCTTCAATGAAGCACATGAAAATAATGTACAACGAAACATATGACAAAAACCTACAACAAAGATTCTTTAAACCTACAACGCATAAAACAAAAATCTACAAAACATGAGAACTAAATTGATAATGCCTAAGAGATAAATCTACAAAACTGAAGGATATCTTACAAATTTAAACCTACAAAAAAATTAATAACAAACCTACATAGAAGGAAACTAAATACAACAAAGACCTCAAAACCTACAACGCATTAAATTGAAATTGACAACACTGAATAAAGTAAGTGACAACACATGCAAGCTCAAACTTATATATCTTGGGAGGTAAACCTACAACAAAAAATGATATCTTACAACGATAAACCTACAATAAACTAGAAAACATACCTACAATAAAGGAGAACTAAGTCGACAATGAAGAAATATACAAACCTAGGAAACGATTGTATCTAATGTTTAACACAACAAAAACCTACAACAAAGCACACGACAAAAACCTACAACAAAGATTCTTTAAACCTACAACACATAAAACAAAAACCTACAAAACAAGAGAATTATGTTGAGAAAGAAGAAACAATAAACCAAAATTCCCTAAGAGATAAACCTACAAAACTGAAGAATATCTTGAAAAGTTAAAGCTACAACAAATGAATAACAAACCTACATAGAAGGAAAACTAAATCAACAACAAAGACGAACACAAACCTACGAAACGAATGTGTTCAAAGTTGCAAAGGAGAAATGTAAAGAAAACGTACAACGAAGGCTTTAAAAACCTACAACATAAAAAAATATTAAACCGACAAATGATGCAAAAGAAACCTACATAACAACAAAATTAAGTAAAAAAGGTAGGACTTGTAAACCTACAATTCTTGAGACGTAAACCTATAACGAAGAAATATTTAATCGGCATGAAACAATACATAAACCTACATCAAAGAGAATAAGTAAGCCGACAAAGAAGAACATGTACACCTACAAAACGTGATAACTAAACCTACAACAAAGTCAGAAATTCTCGTAGGTTTGCTCTCTGCTAACGTGGAACCCCTCATTAATAGCAGTTTTGTAATATATTTTTTCTGATCAAAGGAAATAAGGGTAAAATAGTATTATTCGATAATAAATATTAGTATTATAATTTTGAAAGGTTAAGACTATTCTAGTAATTACATGATTCTATAAGACTAATATAGTAAATCACCCTAATTATTTTAGGTGTAAAGTTAACCGTTTTGTAGATTTTTATCCTAAAAATATGAATGAAAATCTTTAAAATTGATGTTCGCGCTCGTAGTATTAGAGAGTTATCTATTGGAATAATGTTCTAATCTTTTGTTATCATGGTAATATTATTTGAGTTGAATTGACAAAAAAAAAATTAACTGATAATAGATAAAAAGATATAAATTTTGGAGTTTGACAAAAAAATGACATAAATTTGATGTAGTTTACTTATAATTATATAATTATATGTTTACATGTGGCATATATTCACATTTTTAACATATATTCACATTTTTTATGATTATACCAAATGTGTATATTCACATTTTTTATGATTATATGTTTATATATGGCATAGGTTTACTTGTAATTTTATAACTTTTATATAACCTTAAAAGAATCTAATTCATTCGTTCAAAAAATACATCGATACTAAATTAAAATCTTAATTTATATATACTAAATCATTTTGTTCATTTTCTAAGAGATCATACTGCAAACTCTTATGAAACAAAAAATTGAAAAGAAAAAAACTCTACGTAAAACTTAATCACATTATTATTTCAAAAATTGAATTAATAATTCATCATAACACAGTTTTGTATGTGATATACACAATCAATTATTTATCTTCATCTGTATTATGTACAAAAAGATAAACTCAACCAACCCAAAATTAACATCATTCGCGACGGTGAATGTTCTCATCGTCATCATCAACGGAATCAGCAGCTCCAGCTGCAAGATCAAGGAGTTTCTCCATCTGCACAGTCATTTCCTTAAGTGTAGTTGAAGCTGCGTCAGTGTTTTTCCCGACCAATTCATTAACACGTCTTATGTTGTCGACGGAAGTCCTAACTTCAGTGTTAGCTGTGTCCGGTAATGTCTTGAGCTTAACATTTGCGCTCTTGAGAGCAGCAATAATGGCCAAGTAAGCCTTGTGGCTCTCTGTAAATGAAGTCTTCAACGTTGGATCTTTCTTCGCATTCTCATCTAAGAAAGTTACTGTCTTCTCTGCGTGAGATAACGCGAGGCCGATCACAGCTTCTGCCATTGGTTGCTGTTTCAGAAAAGAGTTTGAAGATTACGTTCATCAAAACTAGCAATGATCCTATTCCCATTTACGACAAAAAACTTATAAATTATAGGCTTCCAATTTAAAACCAATTGACAATGAGTAAATTGATCCTTACATCATATATACTAATTAGAATTTGGACAATTACGTTCTAACATGCTCCCGCGAAATGATAGGTCATATAACTTTAGCATCTCCAAATATCACAACCAACGCCTATCTATTGAATGTGATAGTGGGTTCTAATACTATGATAAGTTATGAGGTTCCAATTCAAAATCAAATGACAATGAGTATATTAATCCTTAGATCATTAGAATGATTTCAACTTGCGGTGTTGGACAATAACATTCTAACAAAAGCAAACAATAGAGATTTCTACCAGGGCAATGGGAGCAGAAGTGGTGGGATTAGAAGTCAATGTTTTTTCGCAAAAAGCTTGGTCATGAGCACGATCACAGACTGCGTCAATGTATTTCAGGTGAGGAGAGGCTGAAGCAGGATTCAATAATAGTTGCAACGTTATTGCCGCTGCGGCTAAGGTGGACAGAGCGTAATTCATTGCCATTTCTTAGTTTTGTTTCGTAAAATTTGTTGTTCTTGTTCTGTTTTGTGATTATACCTTTAGATTGAGCCGTATAAGAATATATACGTCCACTTCGGCTTCTTTACGACTGGATAACTTTAGATGTGCTATATTAAACACGTTGAGATATCTAAAATTTTAAATTTGCCAATTTTGGAGAAACTATGTTAAGTTCGTTTTCTTTTGTTCAAATTTAGTCAATGACAAAGTCCATTCATTATCGTCTTACTTTCTTTAGAAAATGGGATATTTGAGCAAAATAGATGCGTACTATCTCTTGTTAACACAGAGAAGATGATATCTTGTAATTTGGCTGCACTAAACATAGCATTATAATTGAAAAGTAGATAGATGTTGTGGACGCAAATACAGAATGGAATATCAACATAATGTCAACAAAATAGCACAATACACATTAAGAAAACGAAGAAAAGATAGAACTACTACTCTTGGTATTGTATCCACTCAAGATTACATGAACTGATTCGCAAATCCCCCAAACCAAATCACATCTTACCACCTACTGTCCTAAATGAGACCTTCACAGTGTTTGAAACAAAGTAATAAAACCCCATGAGGTAAAACTCATCACCTTCCTTCCTTTGCTGTTGTATAGCTTCGGCTCTCCCTAACGTCTGATGTTGTAATATCCCAGCTCCCACTTCTTCTTCCCCAGCTTCCATGCCTTGTTTCCGGCCTTATCGAAGCTGCTCTTTCATGGTCAATGTCCATAGTGTGATGAGGTTGATCAGTGTTGGCCTCCTCGGCATTGCAACGCTGTGATATATTCATAAGATCATCCCCGATATCTAGGTCGTCTTCTACTTTCTGTCTCCGGCTCCCACTTTCTTCCTCTGCTTCTGTTGATTCCCTAGTGGTGCTAGGCAAAGTAATAACTCTTGGAGGTTCTTCTTCTATGAAGGCTCTAAAGTTGTTCCTCGAGGGCTTCACCTTTGAGCAAAATACTTCCAGAAAATTGTTTGGACAGCCACGGTTATAGACAATGTTTCTGCTGTTCGATCTATACCGGAAATTCTCATAGGTTGTCTGAAAAAAATTGAACGGTATTGCTATCAATTGATTCACAACTTGCACACGATACTAATACCAGAGATTGCAGGTAGAAAACAGAATTCTAAAGCAATAGGGACCTGCTGACCTGGTTTGTACTTATGAGGTACAAGTGAAACCCTGTGAGCCCTCCAACAATCCACAAGGCAATAAAGCAGTATACCATCAGCACAACTGACCAAGGTGATTCTTTCATAGCCCTCCATACAGTTCCGTGTTGATGATCATCCATCAGAATCTTGATATATAAAGCCGACATCGAGAACACATAGATGCAGAGAAGCGTTGAGGAAGAAACAAACATAAAGAAATACTTGTAGTTTCTCTGCCAATGAAAACAACTTTCTGAGTCAGAGTCCATCCACGTAACAAGACAATATGACAGAAAACATATCAGCCAATCAGCAGACAAAAAAGATCTTGGCAATTTCAGATAAGAGCAAAGGAAACCTCACACTCTTTCATGCCGTAAATATTTGTGAATTACACATTTTTCCAAGCCAATGTGCTATTGAGTATTGAATGAGCTTACCAGTCCAATGCATTGGCCTACCCATGGGCAATGATGATCAAAGCGTTCAACACAGTTGTTACAAATGGAGCAATGAGAGCAACGAGGAGGCCGGTAAAGCATACAAGTATCACAGTATTTCACTCTAACAGAAACACCGTTAACTACGACTTCTTTCGTCCTAGGGATTTGAACACTTGGTGTTTGTCTCCCATCAGCTGATATTGTTGTCTCGTATCGTAGGTCTTCCTCTGGTGGATGTGAATTTCGAGGAAGAATACCAGGATCTCGTGCAGATGTGAAGAAGAGGAGGACCAATATCTATTAAAACCAACTACGTGTTCAGTAAAGCCAAAAATAAAAACTTCTGAGTACCACATAACAAATGATAGAACATGAAGACAAGGTTGAAAGGTCTAAGCTGAGGGTAAGAAACGAACAAGGAGCATACTTCACTACATGATCGTAGTGTAGTCAAGTCATTTCAAATTAAATATTTTTAACGAATCAGGGTCCTATGGCAATGTATTAATCCGACTCTCCATTAGCATGATGCTTTGCGAACATAACATGTACAATAACAAAACAGCTGATAATTGCTGTCGGTAACTCGATAAGACAGTAAGTATAGGACTATCAGATGGGCATCGGGAAAGACTTACATAAATAGTGAATAGAATTGCTACCACTAAGATAGCATATCCCGCATTGTAGGGTGCGAACTGATGGCGAAGATGCCGTGCTACAAATGCACAGAACAAAACAACTGGAACTATGATCAGTAACAAGGTAACAGGCAGTGACCTAGCATCTGGTCCAAATATCAATCGCCCACCAAGGATGAATTTCTGCAAAGGAGAAAAGAAAGAGCAATTCAAGACTATATAGACCATTAGAGTTTCAAAACATGTGCAGACTCAGCATTCAGGTACTTCCAATTGTCAATGAATTCATAGAACATTCAACTTCACAATAAGGTTATGTCAAAATATGTGGTCATGCTTTGTGAAAGCAGATAAAGAGATCCAATAATGTAAATAAGTCAATTAATACGGTAATAGTAGAAATCACAGCTCCATGGGCTAAAAAATTAATGATAAGATCATGCTAAAATGAAATAATTACAAAGTGAACAACAATCCACCATCAAACCAACATACACCGCTTACGAATATAGTTAGTTGCAAATGGTTGATAACAAATTCAGCCCTAACGATTATCATGCCTTTCACATCTAAAGCACAGATTCTAACAAAATTCTTACTGAAAGACGAGCAAATCAGAAAACTACCAAACCAACATTAGAAAAAACAAAATGTACACAAACTCTGCAATATTAGTTTACACGTAACAAAATGAACCAATGAGTGACCTGAGTAACTAAGAATATACTACACAGTGAACTCGACAAAAACCTAATTCCAAAAAAATCCTGTAAACAGCTCAAGAAACAACGAAAAGAGAAAACCCCGTAACGTTCATACCAGAGAACAAAATTCAGAGTGTACCCATCTTCCAGCAAAGAGAAAACACTAAAAAGCAATTGAGGCTCAACCGTCTCGATGACAAAAGCGACTTACATTACTTCCTTTCCAGGCTTCGAATACCCGTTTTGTCATGGAGAGAATCAGAAAAATAAGCGAGAGAATCAGAAACTTTCTAGCTACCCAGCGAAGAATTCGAGGATCCGTGTTCTATTTCATGTCAAAACTCGCCTAACCTCCGTGTTCTCTCCGGCTAAGAAAAGGATGTTCTTCCTCCAATGGAAAAAGAAAACTCCAGAAGAAATCGATAGCAGCCCTAACAGTACCAGAGACCGCTAGCAAAACCCTAAAAGTTGAACAATTTAAGGCTCGCGAGCGACTTCTGGTCTGACCTTCCTCAATGAGCAAACGAACGATAGGCTCTTCTTTTTTCGTTTACGTTTTTCTTTTTCTCTTTCCCTATTCTCTTGCTTTTTATGACGTATCATGTTTATCTCCTGTCCTAATCCACAATTATAGTGTATCCTTCATTTTTATGCGTGATTTATGTCACATCTCGTGTAAACTCATATAATGTTTGTTGGAGATTTTAATATTTATATATATTGTATGTAGATAAATTTATATACATTTTACGATTTTCTTTTTTCGACAATATAAGTCTATGATTAAACATCTGAAAGCACAGTTTATGTAAGTCAATTGCCTGATTTTGTTTTTAATTGATTCTCGATTGCCAAATGATTATTCTAATCAAGAAGACAATTGATATGATTGCAGAAATATTCCTTTTGACGGACTTTAATTGGTCTGTTTGAACCATTTTTAAATTATTTGTTCTAAATGAGACATTTGGCTGTTTGTATAGATGGACGTATAAAATCAAATATTCCAGCATTTGGGTAATTGGATCCATAAAATTCATTAGGTTTATAAGTATAAGTGTAAATTGACTTAATTCTTCCGGGACTATGCTGGTTTCAAATTTAATTTTACTTCTTCGTATTTGTGATAACCAAAACACATATCGGTTTAATGATGACAACAAAACATATTGTAAAAACTTTTTTAATTGTGAATGAAATGACCAAACACTCCACTCTTTAATATAATTCTAGGTCAAAACTCAAACTAAAATACCTAATCAAACCGAAAACATATATTAAATTCAATTTTATTTTAATATTTAGATAATTTTGATTCTCCGTTCGAAACAAAGAACCCAACATAATAAATAAAAAAAACTAAAACTAGTTTGTATTTAAGAAAACATTTCAGTTACTTTTTGCTATTGTTGAATATTTCTAGTTACAAGTAATTATTTAGAACCGAACTAATTTTATATTTGTGACTTTAGGTAGTTCGGTTCAGATCGAATCGGATAACTCAATTATAGAGTATTTATGGAATTTTCATTATGTTCTGAAAATAAGTGAATTACATAATGAATCAGATCAATTTGGTTAATGAGTAGTTTGAAATATACTTAAGTGGATTTACAGTCCGCTACTAGATTAAAAGATTAAAAGTCATTTTGCTCATGCGTGTTTTTACTTTGTTGAGTTTTTTGTATGTTCAATTTTTTTGGTCGAAATCATTTAGTCAAATGAAAATATTAGGGTTTTAAATAAATTTGGGCCTTTCATAGGGCTCTTTGATTGACTTTTTTTATATTTCTAAAAGCTTATTACAATTGGGCCATTAAGAATGAAAAAGTCTGATCCATTAGAAAAATTATTTGTTATAGACTTAATAACTAGACATAATGGTTATGTATATAAAATATCTACAATATTTTTATATATCATATGTAGTATAAATATGTAGTGATTCATGCATGAGTGAATTGTACTTGAGACAACAACAAAAAAGCAAAAGAAATTATAATAGTACATTTCTTTATGTCCATAAATCTCTTACATACATCTTCCTCTTCCTTTTGATTTTCTAAATATTATATAATATATATCAAATAATCTATTTTTATAACATGTTATCAGCACTAGTGTTCCCGTAAGACAAAATGTAAAATTTAATTTTTGTCAAATCTGTTTTTATACTTTGTTATAATAATTAAATTGGCTCCATACATATATCTTATACATTTTAATTTAATTTATATATTGTTATAATGGGAAAAGCAATATGGGTGATTTGCTCCCCATTCAATTATATTTTTCGGGATAATAAAAGTTGTTTCCCCCGAAATGATCGTTATGGAAAGCTATGCCTCCACGATCATGATCATATGGTAGGCTATGCCTCCTCATATCAATGTTAAATGTCCAGAAGACAATTATAAATTATTCTAGAAAAAACAATAAATAACAAAATGTCCCGAAGACATTTTATAAAGTGTTCCTTAAGAAAGGTAATACAAAATAAATAAATAAAACAAATTTGTCCAAAAGACAAACAATACATTTTAAATTATTATTATTAATGGCTAATATGTCATTATCCCTTTATATAATTTGATTAATTCATGATAATGTTATTGATTGTAAATATTAATATTGATAAATTTATTTTAATCATATTTTCTAACGGTTATGAAAGAAAAATAATAATACTACATATATATACCAACGGCTCTAAACACTATTACCAACGGCTATGTACAATTTTTTTCATCTATAAATATACTCATTATTCTCTAGTCTCTTCACTCAAAAAAATTTTCCCATCAGAAAAATGTTTATTTGGATTTTAAATGTTTCTTTGGTTAAAATTATTTTTTCAATTTACGGGCTTTTCGTTTTTGAACACACTCCCGAAGAATTTTGGATAACCGTTGGTCTCACTATTTGTGTTTCATATATCCTTGTAGTTGCTTGTTTGTTCCATTTTTTTGTATTTGAATAATATGTTATTTTGAATTATGCTTTAATAATATTATGTCGAATATTTATTAAAGAATAAAATTTTACTGTTATTATTATGCAGTAATTATGTCAAATTTAGCTAAACACGAAATCAACGCCCTTGATATATCGGAAAACAATTATATGAGATGGACTGTTGCAGCAAAAATGCATCTTAGAGGAAGAAAACTCCTCGATATCATCGATAAGTCGAAAACGTCTTCAGATGAGCAGAATTCTATTGCTATGATATTTTTAGTCCATCATATCCATGATGGTTTAAAAGATGAGTATATAACAAGAGAAAATCCTGCAGATCTTTGGCAATCACTCAAAGATAGCTTTGATCACCAGAAATATGTGATCTTACCGAAAGCTAAACATGAGTGGTTAAACCTCCGGTTTCATGACTACAAAAGTGTAAGTGAATATAATTCCACTCTGTTTTGAATCACTTCTAGGATAATGTTATAAGGAGAGAGAATAAGTGACTATGATATGATCGAAAAAACTCTCCAAACATTTCATCCTAGAAATGTAGTCCTACAACAACAATATTGGGTGAAGGGATACACGACGTATCCAAAATTAATGCAAATCTCCTTGTAGCAGAACAAAATAATGAACTTGTGATGCTAAACTGTTAGGCTTTGTAGCCTTCTATCTCTTCTTTTCTCAGGTTGTAGTAAGCTTAGGATGATACTAACTTGGTGTTCTTTTGTTTGTTGTTTGCAGAATGTAAAAAACACAAGGAATTAAAGAGTTCCCAAGATCAAGAATCGATCTTGGTACATCTCACCGGAGATTTCCGGAAACAAGTCTCAACACTTAGAGTTCTCAACTCTTACAAACTCCCCTTACAAGAAAAGAAAACCCGAAAACACTCTTGTGGATCCTATGTTCTACCCGAGAAGATACATTCCTTACTTCCTCCCAAAACATCTCTCACAAACCCCACAAGGTATGATTCATTACAACCCTTTCCTTTTAACCTTTAGAAAGTATGACTTAGACTCCTCTTTTCCATGTTGAGCCTCTTCTCAATGTGTCATACCACTCCCGCCATCAACCTTCTTATGGTAATGATGTTAACCCCAAAGACCAGTCCAAGAAAGATTTTGATGACTTCACCCTTGCTCATAAAGAAAATAATGCCTTTTCCTTATAGGGTCATGTCAGGAAGAAGAGATGAAAGAATTTCCTGGTGGGCTGGACCAAATCTGATCCAAAAGATGGCCCAAACATGCCCACATGTGCTCAAGGCCTAAAACGACCCAATAAACTACACCTCGATTTTGGGCCTTGAGAAATGGCCTAGCAAATTCCTTCTCTCTCTCCCCCCCCCCCCCCCCCCCCCCCCCCCCCCCGAAGGAGAAACGATTCACCTTTCTCCTCACATGCGACTTTTCCATCTGTCGCATGCAAATCACCTCCAGTCCAGAAATTGAGTGGACTAGCACCTAAGAATCCTCAGATGCTTGAGCGCCTCTTTAAATTTCTTCGTCCCAAAATATTTCATGAAGATATCCGCTGGGGTTTCCTCCGTTTCAATCTTCAACACCTGAATCAAACCCTCCTCTGCCACCTCTCGAATGAAGTGATAACACGCATGTATATGTTTCGTCCTCTCGTGAAACATATGATTCTTCACCAGGAAGATCGCGCTTTGGGAGTCGCTGTACAGCCTTACAACTTCTTGGGGAAAACCAAGTTCGGAGGTAATGGATCTTAACCATATAGCCTCTTTAGTTGATTCTGCCATAGCCATATACTCTGCTTCTGTAGTAGATAGAGCCACTGTTTGCTGTAGATCTGACCTCCAACTTACTGTATTATTTCCCACTTGAAACACATACCCTGTAGTTGATCGTCTTTTGTCTAGATCCGTAGCATAATCACTATCACAGAACCCTTTAACTTCAAATTTTTCTGACTTAGTGAATGTAAGAGCATAGTATTTTGTACCTTTTAGGTATCTAAGTATCCAGTTAAAAAATTTCTAATGTTCTTTGCAAGGTGCACTCATGAACCTGCTGACGAGGCTGACTGCATGAGCGATGTCAGGACGAGTGCTCACCATGGCATACATCAGCCTGCCAACAATGCTGCAATATGGTAAGTTCTCCATCTCAACTGCATCCTCTGCTCTGTCCTCTTGCTTTGTACTTGAAAGCTTTAGTTGTGTTCCAATAAGAGTTATAACACTTTTAGCCTCTTGCTTTGTACTTGAAAGCTTTAGTTGTGTTCCAATAAGAGTTATAACACTTTTAGCCTCTATAATTGCAAAACCTTTTAGTATTTTCTCAATGTAGACTTGTTGAGATAATTGTAGACTGTTAGCCTTTCTGTCTCGTATAATATCAATTCCCAATATACGTCTAGTAACACCCAAGTCTTTCATTTCGAACTCACAACTCAATAAGTCCTTCAGTTTCTAAATTTCAGCCATACTCTTGGATACCAATAGTATATCATCAATGTATAGTACCAAGTACACATAGACCTTTTGTTCACATTCCTTAAAGTACACACATGGGTCATTCTTGCTTCTAGAGTAACCTTTTCGTGTGATGAAAGTATGAAACCTTATGTTCCACTGCATAGGAGACTGCTTGAGACCGTAGATAGACGTTTGTAGCAAACATATTTCATCTCCTTTAGTGAATCCTTCTGGTTGTTCCATCATAATTATTTCTTCTAATTCACCATGTAAAAATGTTGTCTTTACATCCACTTGTTCAAGTTCAAAATCCCCATAAACCACCATAGACATTACTATACAAATAGTAACATGTTTGACTATTGGTGAGAAAAATTCATGATAATCAATACCCTCCAATTGTGAGAATCCTTTTGCCACCAGACGTGCCTTGAATCTAGGTTCCTCAACCTTAGGAATTCCAGGTTTGAATTTAAAAATCCACTTGCACCAAATTATTCTATGTTTCTGAGGCCTTTCAATTAGTTTCCACATCTTGTTCTTGTCTAGAGATTATATCTCTTCCTGCATTGCCTTTAACCACTGAATTCTGTATTTTCCATTACGACTTCTTGATAGTTCTTAGGTTGATCATCATCTATATCCTGAGCCATGTTTAATACATAAGCAAACAAATCACAACCATCAAATCTACTAGGTAACTTAGCAGGAGCTCTTCTTTCTCTGTCTCTAGCTAGGAGATAACCATCTAGAGAAGTTTTCCGATGCAGAAAATTCATTTTCTACTTCTTCATACCCTTCTTGTTCTGAACTAGGATGATTTGAATCTCCACCTTGAGTCGAATAATTCTCTAAACCAGATTTATCAACGCTTTCTTCACTTGATTCATTTGGAAGTATGAAGGAAACCCTCTTTCCCTTCTGCTTTGTCATCTCAGATTCATCATTTGTCATATTCTTTACATCTCTGTAAATGATTTCTTCACAGAAAATTACATTTCTGCTTGCAAAACACCTTCTGTCTTCAATACTCTAAATCTTGTATCCTTTCACCCCTTGCGGATAACTCATCAAAATTCATTTGGCCCTAGGTTTCAATTTCCCTTGATCCACATGATAGTAGACCAAACACCCAAACCTTTTAATATGTCCATAGTCAGGTTTTCTTCCAGACCACACCTCTTCAGGAATTTTATGATTTAGAGGTGATGATGGAGTTCTGTTAATCAAATATACTACAGTAGCTGATGTTTCTGCCCAGAATGTCTCTTCTAAACCTGTTTCACTTAACAAGCTTCTTACCTTCTCTAGTATATTCTGATTCAACCTCTCAGCTACTACATTTTGTTGAGGGGTGTATGGACATGTTTTGTGCCTTTGAATCCCATTCTCTTTGCAGAAATCATCAAAATATATGTTGCAGTATTCCAACCCGTTACCAGTCCTTAGAGGCTTAACTCATTTTCCACTTTGATTTTCCACAAGTGACTTCCATTCCCTAAACTTGACAGAGCTTCATCTTTAGTTCTTAGGAAGTAAATCCAGAATTTTCTTGAAAAGTCATCGATGAATGAGATGTAATACTCAGCTTTGGCTAAGCTTGGTGTCACGTTAGTTGAACCCCATAAATTCGAGTGAACATACTCTAAAATTCCCTTAGAAGTATGCTTTCCCGTTCCAAACGACAACTTATGAGCCTTTCCCATGATGCAATGTTCACATGTGTTGAGCGTTAACACTTCTTTTGAATTCAGTACATCATAGCTCACTAGAATTTTCATGGCTTTCTCATTCATGTGTGCAAGTCTGCTGTGCCATAGAGTAATTGAATCTAGATGATTTTGTGTGACAACATTTGCTTGGTCTGAAACTGGTTCTCTGTCAAGGTAATAAAGATTGTCCTTATAGTTTCCTGCCAACACTTCCTTTTCAGCTTTATACACTTGCATCCTACCATTTCTTGACTTGAACCAACATCCCACATATTCTAATTGTCCCAAGGAGATCAAATTTTGTTTTGCAGTAGGTGAAAATCTGACATTTGTCAAAACCACCAATTTCCCATTATAGCTTAAGATTTTTACCTTACCAATGGCTGTGATTTCGCAATAAGTGTCATTTCCCATAAGTATTTTCCCTCCATCTATCTCCTCAACATCGAACATTAGCTCCTTCTGATAAGTCATATGATATGAACATCCTGAGTCTAGAATCCATCCCTGTCTTGATGAGTGAGAAACCGTTAACACTTCTGGTTCAACAATACCAACCCATTGAGTTTTAGCAAGACCATCTTTAGCCTTCTCTTGTTCTGGTTTGTCTGACACATTTTGTTTTCTCTTGGGACAATCCTTTTTGAAATGATCTTTACGCTCATATATCCAGCATCTCTTTTTGAACTTGACACTCGATTTACTCATAGACTTAAATCTTTGTTTTCCTTTTCTTTATGTTCTGCCTCTGGGATATTCAGCCATTAAACCTTCACCAGCACCTTTAGAATCCAGTAATCCCTTTCCCTTAAGTTCATACTCAGCTGAGTAGGTAGACTTGATGATTTCATCTACTGTAATCATAGTCTTTCTAGGACTGTATTTCAAAGTGTGAATGAGATTCTCAAATCTTTTTGGTAGATTGTTCAATAATATAACCGCCTGGTCTTCATCTTCTAGTTTAACTCCCACACTAGAAAGCTCCAATAATAGTTTATTGAACATATCTAGATTGACATCTAGATTCTTGTCTTCTTTCATTTTGAAACTATAAAATCTCTGTTTCAAGTCCAGTCGATGAGGCATTGATTTAACTTGATAAATATCTTCCAACGCTGTCCACAGACCTTGAGCTGTCTTTTCTTTGATGACTTTACGCAGCACAATGTCGGTAATACTAGAAGTTAGCAGATTTCTGACCCTCTTATCTTTGAGTTTCACTAGCTTGGCTCTTTTCTTTAGCTCTGATGGAGTTACCGTTTTTGGATCTGCTTCATCTTCAGTTTCAGCTTTTGAGTCTGCTGAAGTATGAATAATATTTTCTAGACCTAGTATCTCTAGTTGAGCCAATACCCTATATTTCCAGAGAGCAAAATCACCTTCCCCATCAAACTTTTCCACTTCAAATTTTCCTTGGGTGGGTTCCATGATGTCTATTTAGAGATATGATATCAACAACCTTTGTAGAATACCCCTTAGTCACCACCTCCTATAAAACTAATCTGTGAGATTGTAACCGAAAGCTCGGATACCACTGTTAGGCTTTGTAGCCTTCTATCTCTTATACTCTCAGCTTGCAGTAAGTTTAGGATGATATTAACTTGGTGTTCTTTTGTTTGTTGTTTGCAGAATGTAAAAGACACAAGGAATTAATGAGTTCCCAAGATCAAGAACCGATCTTGGTACATCTCACTGGAGATTTCCGGAAACAAGTCTCAACACTTAGAGTTCCCAATTCTTACACACTCCCCTTACAAGAAAATAGAACCCGAAAACACTCTTATGTATCCTATGTTCTACCCGAGAAGATACATTCCTCACTTCCTCTCAAAATATCTCTCACAAATCCACAAGGTATGATTCATTATAACCCTTTCCTTTTAACCTTTAGAAAGTATGACTTAGTCTCCTCTTTTCCATGTTGAGCCTCTCCTCAATGTGTCCTACCACTCCTGCCATCAACCTTCTAATGGCAATGATGTTAACCCCAAAGACCAGTCCAAGAAAGCTTTTGATGCCTGGTGGGCTAGACCAAATCTGATCCAGAAGATGGCCCAAACATGCCAACAGGTGCTCAAGGCCTAAAACGACCCATTATAAACCATCAATCTCGTCCTACTGGAATATCATCATTCATAGAAGTGAATGTTATATCATCAAATTACAATGATTATGGACGAGGACGCGGCTGTGGAAATAACGTGGTCGTGAACGAGAATGATATGTACATGGACATGGACGAGGACAAGGTTTTTATGAAGCAATGCGTAATATATAATTAACGATATATAATTAAGGAGAAGTATTATAGACTTAATAATTGTCTATACTATAGACATATATATATAAAATCTACAATATTTTAATATATCCTATGTAGTGATCCATGAGTGAATTGTACTTGAGACAACAACAAAAAAAAGCAAAAGAAAGTATAATAGTAGATTTATTTCCTTCCATTACGTATCTCTTCCTCCTCCTTATGATTTTCTAAGTATTATATAATATATACTAAATAATTCATTTTTATAACAATATTTCTTTTGTTTTCTACGGATTCAATTAACATGCCCATATCCATAAGATTTAGGGTCTGTTGGAAGCCTCTTGCGAGAATACACAAACCCTAAAGAGAGTACCTCTAAAACCTAGATGTTTCGAGAGAGCAGTAGTTGCGGGCTTTTGCCTTCCACATTTAGGAAGTCTTATATAATGAATATAGAGTTATGTTGTATGTATAGATCTAAGACTTGATGTAGTTCGCTTTCTATATTTATTTATTTATTTATTTATGTGTGCGCATCAATACATATTAGTTACCATAATTTAAAAGCCGAAAGAACAGAAAACAAAAAAATAACCCTAACTTAACCGAATCACGCCCATCACTAGTTTGATGTAGCTCCTAACCATTCATCACTTTTTTTTAGAGCATTATGATTTCCATGATTCATGTTTCTTTGATACGATCATGTTATTTCATTATGACGTTTTTGAAAAAGTAAAAATATCCGACAGTAAAATAAAATGTTGTACTTAACTGTTTAAGTGGAACTTAACCGCTTTATAGTACAAACATCTGAAGTGGCGGGCCACATGTGGGTATAAAATATGATGCCTCAAAGTATCTATTGATATAGTCGTAAGAGCGATAAAGCTTGTGAAATCGTAATCTAAGCAGGGCCGTTCGCTCCCACCAAAAGACAAATCTCTCTTCCGACTCAATTCTGTTCATTGGTTCCTCCAAATATCAAAATCGGAATTAACTAAAAACGAATCCTTTAATATAAAGCTCCGCCCTTTCTCTGTCTCTATCTCCATTGGTGACTCTCTTTCTCTCGTAAACATCGCTGTCTTCAAAGATGGCCTCTCTCTCAGGCCTTTACTCTTCTTCTCCTTCTCTCAAACCTGCCAAAAATCTTTCCTTTAAAGCATTGCCTCCGCAATCTCGGGAATCTTTCGCTTTCCCACATACTTCCAAACCCACCAAGTTACCATTGACTCTACCATGGGCTCGTTCAGTGGCGCGCGACATTACTCACGCGGATTCGAAGAAAGAGCTTCTCAGAGATCCCGATGCTCTGTGGAAGCGATACCTCGATTGGTTGTATCAGCAAAAGGAGCTTGGGCTGTATATCGATGTCAGTCGGGTCGGATTCACTGATGAGTTTGTTGCTGAGATGGAGCCCCGGTTTCAGGCAGCTTTTAAGGCTATGGAGGATCTAGAAAAGGGGGCTATAGCGAATCCGGATGAAGGAAGAATGGTTGGACACTACTGGCTTAGGGACTCTAAGCTCGCACCTAAGCCCACTTTAAAGACCTTGATCGAGAATACACTTGAGTCTATCTGCACTTTCTCGGACGACATAATCTCTGGAAAGGTCAACTACCTTGTTTGGAATTTTTGATCTTTGGGTTGGCGTCAATCAATCACATTACTTGATCTTCGAAAACAGTTATTTGCTTAGTGTTACTAAGCTCACTTTTTGAATTGTGTTTGGTTGCTATCCCCCTCTCAATTTGCCTGTGCATTACAGATCAAGCCACCATCCGAGGGTCGTTTTACTCAGATACTTTCTGTAGGCATTGGAGGGTCGGCTCTTGGACCTCAATTTGTCGCTGAGGCCTTGGCTCCAGATAATCCTCCGTTGAAGGTATCATACACTGTTCTTAATTCCAGTCAACCTTCTAGTCCCTTGCTGTTAATACTTTTGGCCAGCTCCTTTTAACAAATGGGTGTTCTTTTATCTTTGCTCATGGAAGGATCTCCTATGTTAGATTATTCAGATTAAAAGAGTCTAATGTGCTGTGTACTGTTTTGCGTGATAAATGACTTTATCTTCTTCCTTGGTCTGTTGATAGATAAGATTTATTGACAACACCGACCCTGCTGGAATAGATCATCAGATCGCACAACTTGGGCCAGAGCTTGCCTCAACTTTAGTAGTTGTCATCTCAAAGGTGTGTATTATGTGCAGTCGTTTTCACAGATTGTTTATATGATGATTCATCCTGATATTGGCGAGCATGACTTATGTCTTTACGTGTTTCTCAGAGTGGAGGTACTCCTGAAACTAGAAATGGACTATTGGAAGTGCAGAAAGCATTCCGTGATGCTGGTCTGAATTTTGCAAAACAGGTCTTAGTCTCAAGTTTTTGTTTTTCGTTCTTTTTCTTCTGAAATCCATGTCTCTCAGAACATGGGAAGAATGCTGACCAAACTGGTTTACACGGCTGGGAGTAATCTGAGACAAGTGGACTAAGTATTTTGTCTCATTAACAACAGAGAAAAAACTGGCTTTGAATGAATCATTAGACACCTTCAGATGCATTGCATATAATTTTGCTGTACTGTAGTTCCTCAGCAGCAATTTTCCGGTGTATGCTTATGCAGGGTGTTGCAATAACCCAAGAAAACTCGTTGCTGGATAATACGGCAAGAATTGAAGGATGGCTAGCTAGATTTCCTATGTACGACTGGGTGGGTGGAAGAACATCAATAATGTCTGCAGTTGGTCTGCTTCCAGCAGCCCTACAGGTAATTGGTACATAAGCTTGAACTTAGTACAGATATTTGTTGCTTTTATGTATTTTAATGCACTGTCATCACTATCATAATATAGGGGATTAATGTTAGAGAGATGCTTACTGGCGCTGCAATAATGGATGAGGCTACTAGGACAACTTCGGTAAGTATTACTTCTTGCAGCTTGTGTAGGAACCACTTCATTCTAATTTCATTGAAGATGAATTTACTTACTATATTTTTATAGAATATGATATCACACAGTTGGGTTTCCTGATTCATACACTTTAGATAGTCTACTATCACTCACTTTAGCCTGTAAATTTCGTACTTCTTTCAGATAAAGAGTAACCCTGCAGCACTCTTAGCTATGTGTTGGTACTGGGCTTCTGATGGCGTTGGTTCCAAGGTGTTTTCCTTACTTTTCTGAGAGTGTCTTAAGACTAGCACGGAGATTGAGCTCATATTGACCTTCTTTTCCTTTCTTTCACAGGATATGGTTATTCTCCCTTACAAGGATAGCTTACTACTATTTAGTCGGTATCTGCAGCAGCTGGTCATGGAATCACTAGGAAAGGAGTTTGATCTTGACGGTAACACTGTAAGCATACTCTTTCTTCAATTCTCACCGCAATACCCCAAAATGAGAGTTAATGTGCATTTAAAACATCCTGAAAAGTGTAACTTGGTCTTGCAGTTAATGTCCACTCTTATAAATCAGAAGATCTTGGTTACTAATTATTTGTGCGCATGATTGAGTTCAAGTTGTCTTTCATGAAAAAATTGAAACCTGCGTACTGTTTCCTCAACTTTATCACAAGTATAATTAAGGGCGGTTATTTGAATTTTCAGGTTAATCAAGGTTTAACTGTATATGGAAATAAGGGGAGCACAGATCAGCACGCGTGAGTTTCCTTCATTCATATAGTTCTCATATTGAGAGACTTAAATATGAAGTTCTTTATACAACAGTATTTAATTTTTCCTATTTCATTAGTTACATTCAACAACTGAGAGAAGGTGTGCACAATTTCTTTGCAACCTTCATAGAAGTTTTACGGGACAGACCCCCAGGTCACGATTGGGAGCTGGAGCCAGGTGTTACTTGTGGAGACTACCTCTTTGGGATGCTACAGGTCTAATTTATGAATCTTGATTCGAACTACTTAGTAGGAGATGTCATTCACTCTTTACACACACTATATTTAGGCTATCTTTCCCACTGATGAGCTGGTTTGAATTTGTCCAGGGAACTAGATCTGCTTTATATGCAAACGGTAGAGAATCCATTAGTGTTACTATAGAGGAAGTGACACCAAGATCTGTTGGGGCACTAATAGCTCTTTATGAAAGGGCGGTTGGATTATATGCCTCAATTGTGAACATAAATGCTTACCACCAACCCGGTAGAGATATTCCGCCCATATCTGGCACCTCTGTTTTGTAATTGCCTAATTAAAATATGTTTTCTGAATCTGAATGATAAAACAATTTTAGGTGTGGAAGCCGGGAAAAAGGCAGCAGCAGAAGTTCTGGCCCTACAAAAGCGGGTATTGTCTGTGCTTAATGAGGCCACGTAAGCATCAGACCATGTCTGTTTCTCTATCAAATCTTGTGAAGACTAAAGAGAGACCACTGAAATACTAAGACTTGTTTGTGTGTGTGCAGTTGTAAAGATCCAGTAGAGCCATTGACACTGGAACAGATTGCTGACCGTTGCCATGCTCCTGAGGAAGTAACTTCCAAATCCTTTAGACTGTTTTATTTTATTATCTTGATTCGTAACTTGTATCAAAAAGTCTATATCTTTTAATTTGCAGATTGAGATGATATACAAGATCATAGCACATATGTCTGCAAACGACAGAGTTCTAATAGCTGAAGGAAACTGTGGATCACCACGGAGTATCAAAGTGTATCTGGGCGAGTGCAATGTGGATTACCTTTACGCTTAATAAAAACCCTACACGTTCTCAAACTTCTAAAGTCTCATTCTCTCCACATTCCTTATTTATTTCTGCTATGTCTGTTGTAATACTAAAGAGGAAAAGGATTGCAATAAGGTTGCAATAAGAGCAGAAAACAATTGTGGTTTTGTTTGCAATAAAGATAATTTCAGAATGTGGAGTATGTTTGCTTGTAATGAAAACATTAAAGGATTCATCAATGACCTAGGCTCATGGACACTTGTTTAAAATCTAAATAGTCTTCTGCTTGTTCTTGGTCAGATGTTCTTCTCTTGCATCTCTATAAACAAAACATGTTTATACAAACTATCTATAAACAAAACTTGGGCTGAGCTTGACTCCACCCACTGCATATGCAAGTTAAATAGGGCATTTGAGGGATGAGTTTGTGCTATGAATTGAGTTAGTAGAGAATTATATAGATGAGTTTGACTTATAAATCGAAATTTATCGTTCCAGTAGACCAAAAAAACTTGCATAAACAAAGTATAAGTGAAAACGAATTGCCGGTACTCCACTTAGACTTCTGCACCTGACCTAGTGGCTGAAGAAGGATCTCCCTCAAGTGATTTGCTCACTTCATAGGAGGAATGGTAAATCAATGTTAGATCCCTTAATGGAAGATTTGGACTCCGAGAACAAGCGTCAAAGCCTAGCTAACTAAATACCTTTTCTTTCCCCGCAAGAAAGCACATCAAAAAAGGGCAACAGCAGCACCGGCTCCACGAAGTCTGAATCGAATCTTTCTGTTGGCTTTCCTAATTCATTCGTAAATCAAAATCAAAAAAGATCCGTGGGCCTTGACCATAGATGCGAACCGATCGACTGCTATCTAAGAGAAGATAAGTAGTTCTTCTATCTTTCAAGGGCCTAGAAGAAATACGGGGTTCTGGCGGCAACATGCTATGGGGTGGTGATCCTGCACGTTCTAAGAAGAAAGATTTGAAAATCAATTTCATCGATATCATCATTACGATAAGATAATTCTATTCAAATTTTTTGGAAATGTTTTGATGAACCGATTAAATATCTATTTTTGCAGTTTTTTACTTCTTAGAATGTGAATATAGATAGTCATAATCTCGTGTATCCAGCCGTCGGAAATAAAATTCTCCGTGTAGATGTTGTTTGAGTTGCTCAACAAATCTCCATGTGGTTCGATTGTATAAATATTATTGCAACTCAAGCAAAGTGAAGTTTAGTAACCACTTTTCAAATTCGAATAGAAAATGTTGACAGAAAAATGGTAGCTCCGTCGTAAGAAAACAAGATCACAAGTTGATTTTGTCCCCACCACAACAATTTAGTAGCTTACCATAACAACAAATTCTAACGTTACAATTCCTTTATTTCCTTTCTTTTCAATTATAAACACGTTAAATCGCTTTTCCACGTCATCACTACCCGTTATACCACAATTTCCATTAAGCTGGTGAGCGTTCTAAACGATACCGTTTTGGAACGTCTTACCAACTGGAACTCCCTTTTGTCTCTCTCTTTACGCCTTTCCTAAATTTGAATTCCTCAATTTTTTCAAATTAAAAAAGGAAAACAAAAGTTAAATTATTAAAAAATGATTATTATAAACAAAAATGAAATAAAAATTCATTTTGAAGTTCACAGATTTCGATCGTCTCTCTCTACCTCTTCCCTCGGAGAAAGCTTCCTGATTAAGCCTTCCTCCTTCACTGCAAAATCTAGCACGATCTCTGAAGGTTTCTCTTGGGTTTTGAGAAATCTCTTCTTAGTCTCATTTTTGCAACTTTCTTCAGCTTGCTATACTCCCATTCGATTCAAATTCGCAATTCCACCATGATCTCAAATGGAGGATTGAGATTGCCCGCTCCCAATGTTCGTGACGGCCACGTGTCGCCTTCAGCTCCTGTTTCGGTCACTAGAACCCTAGTGACCCATACTGAAGCCACTTCTGAAGACGATATGAGTATAAATTCCGAAGATGTCTCCATTGATTCGTCACCTCAGAATAGTAGAGTGTCAAGTGCTGTGGGTCGCAGCTACGAAAAAAACTCCTCTTGTTATACATACTCCGAGGTGAGCACATCAAGAGAGACTATCACTGGTGCTCGCGAACAGACGGGGCCTAGATTTGATGGTGATACGGAGGATGAAGAAGAATCCACCGATTCAGCTTCTAGTTCGCAGTTTTCTCCGTCGCCGCAGGCTGGGAGGATTAGTGGCGGCATATCTCAAACGAACAGTAGAGCAGTCCTCGAGAAGGTTTAACCTTTAATATATATCCTTCGTGTTAAAATCTTCAATCGTAGAGCATTGTTCGCGTTCGTAGAGGACAGATATGGAAAGCTATTTGTTTATTCTTCTAATCTGGAGACTTACTATGTCGAGCATTGATTATAAATACACTGAAAAACTAGCTTTCTCATCTGTTTTGATGTTTTTGTTGGTTGCGGTCTGGATGATATGGATTTTGACCACCTCAATAATATTTCAAAATATGATCCGGAGCTTTTCTTGTTTCTGATGCTACTAGTCTTTATGTAATACCAAACAAGAATTGCTAATTTTGTTTCAATTTTACATGTTTATGTATTCCCTCGGTTAATGGTGAATAACTAGGATGACTGAGGGGTTTGTCTCTTAATTGATCTTCTAAAAGCCTAGTTCATATTGCAGGAGCTTAATGAGACGTTTTCTTCTGAAGACGTAAGCGATATTCCCAGTGCCCCTCCATTTTCTGGGGCAGCAGAGGAGTCTGAAGAAATTCAAACAGCAACTCCAAGCGCTCAAGTTTCAGAAGTCAAAACGGGAGAACGTGAAGAAAGTAGAAATACTCGGCACTTTACTAGGTATCCTAATTTTTGCTTTTTGTATAGAAATAATTTTCACTTTGCTCAACCAATTTTACTTTCTGCTTCTGTTCAAATAGACCTAGTGCTGCTTCGGAGTCATCCGGGCCACCTGATCAACACCCAGCTCGGCTGCCAACTTTTCATGCGAGGTAGTTCTAATGTGATCACTGCTTTAGAAATTGGATGCAGATACATAGAAAAAACCCGATATCTTCCATCAATTTTTAGTAAGCAATTAGGAATTTTGTATCCACTCTGCCTTTTTTAATGTACCCTGATACAGTTCTCGAGGGCCATGGCATGCTGTGGTTTCCTATGATGCTTGTGTACGACTTTGCCTGCATGCGTGGTCAACGGGTTGCATGGAGGCTCCCATGTTTTTGGAAAATGAGTGTGCTCTTCTACGAGAAGCATTTGGGTGAGTTTATTGTAGCCTCCTTAGTTCTCATTGTATTCCGTAAATTTCTCTATGTTATTGCCGTGAATAGTTATTGAAGATTTTTGTATGCAAGCTGAATTTAGAAGATAGTTTTTCGTCTACATGCCTCCAAATAATCATTGAATAACAGAATTTTATTTGGCTAATACTGTCTAACAGGTTGCAACAACTCCTTTTGCAATCGGAGGAGGAGCTTCTGGCGAAGCGATCTTCACAAGCTCCTCGCGAAGGAGTTGCACCAAAACTCAAGAAAAATATTGGGAAAATGAAGGTGCAAGGTAAACTTGAACACTTTGTTCCACCTGCTATTTGGCTCTCCCTCCTATAATCATGTTGTAGAATATAATTGTTTGCGTTTGCAGTACGACGTGTTAAAACAGTTTTGGATGGTCCAACCGGATGTAGTATATCATCTCTGAAGCCCTCATTGATAAAGTTTGAAAAAATTCGGATCCATTTTTCCAATATGTCCACACGCTTATTTTCTGGATGGCGGGCTCTAAGGAAGATCCATGTCCGTGTACCAGCCAATGGTTCTTCTCGTTCTTCCCTTCCTCGTCAAAGTCTAGCATATGTACATGCCAGCACACAGTACTTAAAACAAGTTTCTGGTCTCCTAAAAACTGGTGTCACAAGTCTACGTAATAATTCAACTTCTTATGATGTTGTACAAGGTAATTGAAAGTTATAAAGTTATAAACTACTTGCCTATTTGGAAAAAAGTACCAATATTTAACATCCGAGTTCTTAAACAATAACATGCCATATATACGTATCTATATCATTATGTGTGAGTAAAGTTAGGATGAATATGTATTCCGGTTTTTCCCCGTTCACTATTCTCTGGTTTTGTGCAACAGCTTTATAAACATATCAATTGATCCGTTTGGTTCTGTCATTCAGAAACATACTCATGTAAGTTACGATTGAAAAGCTTAGCAGAAGATGACGCCATTATGATGCAACCTGGATCCGGTGAAAGCCATGTTTTGTATGTTCTTATGTTCCCAACTATTCTTTCCACTCTTAAAATTCCTTGAATAACTTTCCATATCTGTAATATCTGACAAAAGTATATCGAATTTCACACAGCTTTCCTGATAGCCATGGAGATGATCTGATTGTTGAGATCATCGATCCAAAGGGGAAGGATTTTGGGCGTGTGCTTGTCCAACTAGCTAATATTTCTGAAGATTCGGTAAGTCATCTTTATTTGCCTTTTTTCAGTTGCTAGAATGTTTCAATATCTTCTAATGAAGAAAGCATACAGGCAGAAAAACTTCGCTGGTGGTCTGTTTTTCATGAGCCAGAGCATCAAATTGTGGGAAAACTCCAGCTCTTTATTGACTATTCAGCAAGTTTTGATGATAACAGCCATTTGAAGGTGCGTTAACTATCTTTCACTCATTATATTTGGTACCTAGGTAATATCTCTTTTGCTTTGCTCTCAATAAGTGCATTAGTGTCTCCTAGTAGTATACTGAGAGATCGTGCAGCAGTACATATCGTTGAGCAACTTTAAAACTTTATCTCGTATAACTATAGGCTCTTCTCTTCTACACAGTAACTAGACTGTTTCAACCATAAATTTTTATCTTACATTGTTGATTTTAGACATTTTATTAGCGTCTCTTTTAAAAGATGGGAATTTTATGGCTGTCTGAGTGCTCCTCGCACATTTAATGAGTTCAATTTTATGTCCATAAATTGAAATGTTGCTCGAACAATTATCTTCTATTTTGTAAAGATTTTGTCTCTATAAACAGATAAAATTCATCGTATTGGGCTCAGAATATCTTGGTGTATTGATTTTCTTTTCATCTTCTCTTAGTGTGGTTCTATTGCGGAAACAGTAGCATATGATCTAGTCCTGGAAGTGGCCTTGAAAATGCAGCGGTTTCAGCAAAGAAACTTGTTGTTATATGGTTCATGGAAATGGCTTTTGGAAGAATTTGCCACGTACTATGGGATTTCAGACGTCTACACCAAGCTCAGGTATACCGTACTCGCTGTTTTTTTTGTGATTCTAAATATTTGTGACATATGCTATAACTCTGTTTTCTCTATCTTGCTTGTTTTGTTGCTTTTAGATACTTGTCCTATGTAATGGATGTCGCTACACCAACTTCTGACTGTCTCCATTTGGTGCATGACTTGTTAACACCTGTCATCTTGAAGGGAAACGGGAAGAGCGCCTTGAGCCACCAAGAGGTACATAAATAAATAATTATCTATAATTATTTCTGTGAGGTTATCTGTTTTTGCGTGGGTTTCTGAGATATGCAGTTCTTGTCTCATGTAAAGTGATGGACTTGATACGACTCTAAAGCTAGCTTATATAATGTTATTGTAATACTTGACTAAGAGCACCATACTAGGAACTATTTTGTGTTGTTCACCATTGAATGTATAAGCATGAATAGTTTGGTGAATAAGACAGTTCGACTTCACACAGTTGCTCACAGGCAATTTTTAAGCGTTAGAAGATACCTCGTATTACCCAATTTAATCCTGTTTGCAGTTTCTAGTGGAAGCATAATTGTTCTTTCTGCTTATGGATCTCTATTTTTTAATTTATGCCTTGAACAGAATCGGATCCTGAATGAAATAAAGGACCAGATTGAGCAGATTCTGAAACTGGTCTTTGAGAATTACAAATCTCTTGACGAGTCATCATTTTCTGGAATGATCGATGTGGTAGTTCTGCATCAGGAGTTCCAGCAGCAGCACTCACGCCTGCTGTGAAATTGTACACATTGCTGCAACGATATCTTGTCTCCCTGAGGATCCAGACTAATCTATGTCATTATTTCCAGGTATAATCCATACAGCCTCTCAATTTCCTTACCTTACTCTTGATCAGAATTTTTTTTCATCTATGTGGAATCATTGCATTCATAGGCAGCAGCAAAGAAGAGATCTAGAAGGCATCTGGGTGAGACAGATGAGTTTGTTGCGAACAACAGCGATACCAATTTTTTGGATACTTCTGCAATTTCGGCTGCTTACCAGAAGATGACTATGGTCTGTAAGAATGTTAAGAATGAGATCTATACTGATATTGAAATTCAAAATGAAGATATACTTCCCAGGTTAGTATGGAAATAAAAAAGGTTATGTTCAATTATTCCAAATAATTTCATATAAAAGATATTTGAATGTGACCGTTGTTCAAAATGTGCAACGTTAAGTACATGGTCAATCAAATATTCTTTTTCTGACCGTTCCTGACCAAATGTAGTGAATACTGTTAGTGGGGTATGTGCTATTAACAAGCTCTACTTGTAAGCTAGATGACCAAATTTTCTTCAGATACTTTTTAGAAGCTTATTTTCCTTCCCTTAGTTTTTTTCCTTCAATCTAGGGTTTTACCCAGTTAGCATTAACTATAACCCCTTCATGTGTTATCTACTATCTTTGAGCCATTGATGTCCCATTATGGTATCAAATTTTATGTGATTGAGGTATGTAGATATGTGAACAGCACCTAAGGATCTTCCTGCAGCTGTTGATTTCCCCTGTATTGTTGTATTGTTTTATGCAGTTTCTAGACCTTCCAAACCTGTCAGCGTCTATATATAGCACTGATCTCTGCAATAGACTTCGAGCATTCCTCGTTGCATGTCCGCCCTCTGGCCCTTCACCAGCAGTTGCAGAGCTTGTGATTGCAACTGCAGACTTTCAACGCGATCTTTCAAGCTGGAACATTAGGTAGGGTTGTGTGGATTACATTATATGTTGATTGTCTGTTGTATTTAACTGGTATTATATGTTAATTTACAGTCCTATCCAAGGCGGTGTTGATGCAAAAGAGTTGTTCCACCTATATATCATGATTTGGATTCAAGATAGACGCCTTTCATTACTCGAGTCATGCAAACTGGATAAGGTCTGTGTACTGAAATTTCTGTTCTTCAAATTTCTTGTTCAATTTTCTTTCCAAATCAAAGCTATGAAGAAGCAAAAGTATTCCACTCAGATGTCTAGTTTACATTAATAACAAAAAACTTAAGCTTGAAACTGATGGAGATTTGGGACAAAAACATTCCAAACTTCCCTTGGTTCTCGTTCTAACTTCTATGTATTAATTTCAAATATGTCATTTAAGCAGGTGAAATGGTATGGAGTCAGAACAAAACATTCAACAACCCCATTTGTTGATGAAATGTACACTAGGCTGAACGAAACCATCCAAGACTATCAAGTTATCATTTCCAGATGGCCAGAATATATCTTTGTTTTGGAGAGTGTAAGTTTAGCTATTACATGATGCCGTTTTGACTTCTCGATTGTGAAAATGTCAATTGTATATATTTCATGGCATCTCACAACCTTACAACTTAACTTATTAGTGGTGTGAATTTCGATTCTATGGATTTTCCATCTTGTGAGAAGGCTGACTTTGGTGGGGTTTCTTTAGGCCATTGCTGATGTTGAAAAAGCAATTGTGGAAGCCTTGGATAAGCAATATGCAGATGTTTTATCACCTCTCAAAGAAAACTTGGCTCCAAAAAAGTTAAGCTTCAAGTATGTCCAAAAAGCTGACCAAAAGATCAGTGATTCCATATGTTGTCCTCGGATGAGGTGAGCTTAATGTTTCTACATGTTTTTTCTTAAATTTTATTAAAAAATTGCTTGTTTTGCTGAGAGGTTTCTGGATCCGTTTGGTGCAGCTGGGAATTCTATTAAACTCAATGAAGAGGATGATTGATGTTCTACGACCTAATATAGAGGCAAAATTTAAAGCATGGTCGTCATGCATTCCTGATGGTGGAAATGCAGCTCCTGGTGATCGTCTTTCTGAGGTGACTGTGATGCTCAGAGCCAAATTTCGCAACTACCTTCAAGCTGTGGTTGAAAAACTCGTAGAAAAACGTGAGTTTCCCTTAACTCTTTTTGTTCCCTGTATATTTTTTCTGTATATCACTATGTTATGAAATAAAGAAGTTGATCTGTCAGCAAAAACAGAATGATGTACGGTGCATTCCTATTTGCCATCTCTGGTTGTTTTGTTGAAACCTTTATCCATGTTTTGTAAACTAGTTGAGTTTAACATGTTTGAGACCCTAAATCCCTTTATTATATGCTTGTGTTGTAATCCAGTTTTTTCTTACATGTTTCAGAGCAAGCTACAAAAGACGACAATGTTGAAGAAGATTCTTCAGGACTCTAAAGAAAGTGTTGGAGAATCGGACATCAGAAGCAAAATGAATAACTTGAAGGAGCAGCTCACAAAAACAGTGAATCATGTACACTCGGTTTGTGAGACGCATGTCTTCATCGCTTTGTCTCGAGGATATTGGGATCGTATGGGGCAGGTGAGTATTATAGTGCTCTCTCCTGACTTTTTGTTTTGCAGTGCTACTCTTCTTCTGTGTATGACAGATTGTCTTAAGCTTTTTGGAGAACAGAAAAGAGAACAGAGCTTGGTACAAGGGTTCTAGAGTTGCTGTCTCTGTAAGGCCTTATAAAAAGTGCAGTTTTTTATAATGAGTGGAGACTTTACTCGATCTTACATACTATATGAATGACGCGTGTTTGCAGATATTAGACGATACATTTGCAGCACAGATGCAACAGCTACTTGAAACTCGTTAAGAGAGCAAGACCTGGAGCCTCCGAGATCGATCATGGAGGTTCGGTCAATTCTTTGCAAGGACACTGCAGACAATAAAGCTAAATCTTTCTACTACTGAGCATCTAACGGCTAAAATGCTCCGATGCTATACTAAGATTTAGATCTCATTTGCTCGTCTGCTTGAAGCTGCAAGTATTCTGCTTGGTGGAGCAAATCATCGAAAGCTCGAGAAAGCTAATAGATGTATAATAAGGAGTACAATCAATGATTACCACATTTTTCATTTAGTACTAACTAGATGTCAATATATGAATGACATTTATCCGATACGAGTTGTGAAAATTGAATGAATGTGACACGATACTAAATTCCAAACTTCAAGGAGAATTAATCTGATAGATCTTTTGCAAAGGACCAAAGGTGATGAGCAATAGTAAAAAGGGAGCTCTAAAACTGTCTTCAAGATGAATTCCCGAGTTAAATTTCATGTCGACCATGCCAATTAGTCACGGTTATTCGGTTCAGGTCAATTTTTTCGGTTTTGAAATGTAGTAACCCTACAAAAACTCAATTTAGTTTTGTTTTCGTCGATTTCGGTTCCAAATAGTTCTTTGAAAATATAAATTAAATTAGAACCAAAATAATTTTAGTTATCAATTAATTCAATCTAATGTTTACTTGAATTCAAAAATAACCCAAATTATTAGTACAAGTTAGTATAATAATAACTAAAAATAACCAAAAATAAATCAGGTAACCAAAGAACCAAACAATAATTAGCTAATTAGTACAAATTGGTTTCGGTTCTTAATTGGTTATTTTTTGTTCTCGATTAAAAAACATAACCGAAAATTGAAGTTTACCAAAATTGAAGTTACCAAAGAAATTTATCCAGAGTTGAATTTGGGGTGAAGAAATCTGTCAATTAATCACTTTCGATTAACATTATCAAAAACATGTTAAACATTTTTGTTTTAAAAATATTGCAGGACTAAAAGCATATCACACTAAGATTTGAGAACAAGCTGGCATGTCAAATTAAAATCAAACTAATCATTAAGATTGCAATTTGAGGATACAAATCATGCATGAGAAAGGGGGGAGCATATCACAAAGAGAGAGAAAAAGAGAAGCAACAAATGGCATATGTACAAAGATAAATTATATATGATTTAAAACATTGTCAAGAAAAGGCTGTTGTAACTTATTATCATCATGTGAGATGTGTCTATAATTCATTCAGACTAGCTTTGATATAGCTTGGCACGACATCCAGAAGGCTTTGGATGCAATACTCAGGATCATCGGATTTTGATATATCCTGTCGGGAAAAAGAATTCACAGCGTTATCAGATTATGAGACAATAAGAAACGTTTAGACACACAGACTAATGGACTGGCTTTGTTAAAGAGCATGTTTTTGATCGATGTACCCTATAGCCGTTGCGCTCCATGATGCTACGTTGTATATAACTTTACTTCCCTCCCATGCTTTACGAAGCTTTCCCTTTCTCTTCTTCACTGAAAACATCGTGCTAAGTGCTACATTGCAAATTCATATGTAAATCTTAGTATCTGGCTAAGTTATCTTACAAGGAGACATACGAGTAACCAACACTAGCATTCTGTTAGAAAGGTAGATCAGGAAATTAAACAGATACGATGAGTTGTCAAGTATTTGGTTGATTTGCGGCCTTAAGGAAGATAAGAGTTTTGGGGTTCTCTACAACAAAAGCCTATGCTATTTCTTTAGTTCCGGGAGAAGAATAATAAGGCGGAAATAATTTCTAATACGAGACACGGAAGTTCAAAGATTTACCTTTCTGAAGCTGATCAGGAGATATATCCTACACAAATATAGCACTCAGAGAATAAGTTCACATGATGAATAGGACGAGACATAACAAGGACAAAGATAGCACCCGGAAATTGATGAGACCTTTGTCTGCTTAAGGGATGATAGATACGTTGCCATGAACCAGGCAATACCGTCTGCTATATCTTCTTCCCTGACAACAACATAATCGTCTTCCGTTTGACCCATACTTTCATTATCCTCATATATCATCTTCACTAACTACGTCCCAAGAGCTACCATCTTCTGCAAAATTCAAACTTATAGAGTTATCTCTACAACCATTAACACATGCATTGGCAATCTTAATGGGTAAACAAAGTGAAATTTCTTACCAGAAAGGTCCTGGAGAACTGAAACCTGCGCTAGTTCTATCTTTTCACGAAAGTCAGGGCAGTCAACTCTTGATTTGATGAGATCATAAACTACACAAGAAAACAGATCACAGAATCATAAAACGAGTCACAAAGCTTATTTGTTCTCTATTTCTCATATTCTCTCTCAGATATGAAGTTTTATTGAGCCTACTAGATAAGCTAAGCAATCCTCGATCAGAATCCTATTTACAAGAGAGAGATAGCATACTTTATCAGCTTCACGATCTCCTGGATCGGAAGAAGAGTCGTCCCTGTCAGAATCCTCCTCCGGTGGTTCAATCTGTTCGCCGCCGTTTCTATCGCCGGGAGGGACTAGTCTCGGTTACTTCTAGCAACTCAAGAAGCTCTCTGGCAATCCTCGAGTAAATTTTGCAACGTCTTCGCTTGACACGAATACTATTCAATTCGACGCGATTTCCTGTGCTCTGGGTATCATGATTCGAGCTGGATACCTCGATTTCCATGGTTTTTATCTAGCTGGAGACCAAATTCTCACAGTCAGGAGCGAAGAAATCGCAAAGATCTGCCGAATTTCTGAAGAAGAAGAACGATTTGATTGCCTCTCATCCGCAAATTTGTGCCCTTCTTTTTTTCTGCGACCTCTTTGTTTGTTTATTTCGACCGGAAAAAGATGGGAAAAGGAGTCGTAAATAGTAAGGACAACAAGCAACTGGTATTTTGCTGGATTTAGAATCTATTCAACCTTTGTTGGAGACATAATAATTGCTTAAAACAATCTTATGTAGTTTTAACAGAATTTATAAATAAAAATTATAACTATTGAATGAATTCACTTTTTAAATAGCAGAAAATCTTAAATATTCAATTTTAAATCAAAATCAACACAAACCCAAAACCAAAAACCAAAAATCAAAAATATTCAGGAATAAAACGGATCAATTGCTTAATAGCTTTCGACTACAAGATTTTGATCTTTACTACTTCTATTTTCCACAGAATGAAATAAATGAGTTATTAAATTGGGAGGTGGTTATTTACGCAATTGTCCAGATTTTTGATGCTAATTATGTTACCCAACCAGTTTATTGGGCCCAAACCCGTTACCAATTTGGAATTGGGTTAAAATTCATTAGGACCGGTTGGGTTAAAAATAACCCTAATCCAACCATACCCAAAATCCTTTAACGAATCTCTAATCTCTCTACGATTTCAATTCAATCTCTCTCAATTTCATCCTAGGACGATTTCGATTCTCTCAAAATTTCTCTCGAAATTTAATCAAGAAGCATATGCACGGGGTACCTGCGACAATATCACTTGCATTGTTGTTCGATTCGAAGTTTCTTGAACAAGAACCAAAGTCATATGTTCATTGCCAAAAAACTGCTGAAACACAAAGTTACTTTCAATAAATCTTCACGGTAATTATTAGTACTAGAGGATTTACTTATGTTTCTACTTCTTTAGTCTCAAAATCTTCAATCTCTCTCTCTTCCTCCACACTAGAATCTTCTTCCTTTTTATTCTTCTTGGTCTCCGGGAATTCCAGCAGATATTTAAGTGCGATATCAGCGTTCTTACTAGCCATGAGTTGTTGTGTGACTTTAGCTGGAGTTGCATTCACCTCAAGGACAAGCTTCCAAAATTAAATTAGTTTAATCCAATTGTGTTGTGTAATCAATAGTTATAACATCCTTGTTGTTTATTAAATGATAACATGAATGAAAACAAAAGTAGTGCATGCGAATTTTAATGATCATAATTGATTGTTGTTTTGATTTTGTCTTAACCAATTAGATTGATTTTCGAATAAACCAAATGAATAAGCAATTCAAACCTTCTTTTCTAGTGGAAGTTTTTATTGTGGGCCCAAATTCATTAAAATAGAAAATGATAAGTAAAAGGAAGAGTTGTGATTGAAAAAGAGTAGAGATTTTGAGCTATTTCATTAACAGTAGTTATGATTTTGATCCGAATAAAACCATAACAAATTTAGTATCAAAAATAATAAATAAAATATTACCATTATACCATATATATATATATATATATATATATATAACTAAAGAGTTTTATAAGAATTGGAAGAATGGCCAAGTTGACATCCCATCTTCGAAATAAGGCTAGGTACTCAAGTATCTGTTTGGATTTGGGGTGATTTTTTTTTATCAGATCTTAGGTTCAATTCTATTAATTTGATATCCATTCGAGTTTTTATTATTCAAAGATGTTTGATTCCAAAATATATTAGACTAAATAATGACTCGTGCAATACACGAGTTTCATAAAAAATCATATATGTATATATGTATATGATATTTTAAGTAATAATTTTAGAATCTTTATATCTTTTCTAAAATAATTTTTAAAATAATAATAAAATCATAAGTTATATTAATATTTACATATCGTAAATAATAATTTAGTCCAATACATAATTAATTATGAATTACAAAATTATTTTTTGATATTATATATATATATATATATATATTTCTCTTATTTTGTTATCATCTGAATAATAAATTTCAGTAAAAACAATATAACTATTAAGTATTTTGGTTATATATATATAATTTATATTTGGTATATATATAATATTTTGATACACTTTGCAATAAGTTTTGGGTTATGTTTTTTTTGTCAGCATGATTTTTAAATTAATATTTTCAAAAATATTTCATGGACTATAATTTTTTAAAAAATTAATTTTGTGACATATGTTGATTTTGAAATTTATTTAATATATATATATATATATATATATAAATATAGTAAAATTTATGATCATTAGATTTATCACATGGAACATCGTGTATGTTACTAACTTTATATAATAAGTTTGTGATAGTTGGGTATGACATACGGTTTAATCTTATTGATTACTAACTTTTGAAAATCCAACTTTATATATTGATCGTCGAATTTGACACGTGAAACAATCTTGTTAGTTACTAATTTTTGAAAACCTAATTTCATCTAATATGATTATGAATAGAGAAACATATTTTGTTATGGAAACAAATATTTTGAACTTTTGATTTAAAAATTAATTTTATATTTTTAAGATAAAATATAAATATGACAAAAAATTTGATCATGAGATTTGACATGTGGAATAATTTTGCTGATTACTAACTTTTAAAAGTTTAACTTTATATAATAATATTTGATAACACAATTTGATATAATAAGTATTATGATCGTTTGATTTGACACGTGAACCAATCGTGTTGATTACTTATTCTGAAATCCAATTTTATATTACATGTACATCACAATATAATCTAGAATTTGATAATGTAATAATTTGTTTGAATGTAATAATATTCCAAATACCTTTATTATCTTGATAATTATCATTTATTTTTATTTTATATTTAATATCTTTATTATTTTAATTAAGATTAGGGTTTTCAAGTTCTTTTATGTTTTCTTATAAATAGTGTACTTATGTTTAGGGTTTCATTCAGTTGTTAATCAGATTGATGAAAGTAAAACAATGTATAAAGAGTTTTTGTTAAAGCTCTCCGAGGATGACTTTCAAACCCTAAAGAGCTTTTCGATAAAGCCTTGAGAGAAAGAATCCCAAACCCTAGTTTATAGGTATTCTTAGAATCAACAAATCTAGTTCTATCATAAACTTCATTTGGTATCAAAGTCGCGCCCTATGATTTTTTAATTAAAGATAGATTCTCGATTACATGTTGATTGGTATTTGTTATTTTTTCGAGGACAAATGTCTTTTCCAAAGAGAGAAGACTCTGAGATCTACATAGAGATCTATGGTGGTAATATCCTATGATGAATATGAAGATGCTGAGATCTACAAAGAGATTTATGGTGATCCTACCTATGAAATCTATGAAGAGGATGTCCAAGTTACTGATCACAGAGTTTGTGTGAAAATAAGATTCTTTTGAATATCATAATATTACATAATTTGTGCGTACTAAAATTGGACGTGCAAAATTGGAGTGTGAAGAAATCAAGTACATAATTGAAAATTTTGTGCATAATTCAGATAAGAAGATTTTGTGCAGAAGATTTTAGGATCAAAAGATTGTTGAAGATTCTTTATTATCTTGATAATTGTCATTCATTTTTATTTTATATTCTTATATTTGGATTTTTTAATTTGGATTAAAGTTTTTATGTTTTTTTTTCTTTTTCTTATAAACTTATGTTTAGGGTTTCATGTAGTTGTTAATATGATTAATGATAAAAAGAAAATTAAAGAGATTTTGTTAAAGCTATGAGGAGATGCTCTCAAACCCTAAAGCGATTTTCAATAAAATCTTATTAGAAAAACTCTTGAACCTCTAGTTTATAAGTATTCTGAGAATCAACAAAATTACTTCTATCATATTAGCTTCCGCCACTTCAATTGGTGTCAGATTCCGTGCCCTTTGATTTCTTAATCAAAGATCAATTCTCAATTTCATGTGTGTACAAAGATCAATTCTCAATTCTCAAAAGATCAATTCTCTTTTGAGAATCAAAAAATTGCAGAATTCGTGTGTACAAAAATCAGGTTTGTAAAATTGGAGCGTGAAGGAATCAAGTGCATAATTGAATATTTTGTGCAAAATCCGGTTAAGAAGATTTTATGCAAGAGATTTTAGCATCAAATGATTTATGAAGATTTGACGGCGAATTCTTATTGGTTGCCGAGAGTTAATGCAACAAGAGTTTTTTCTTATATTATCTTGATAACTGTCATTTATTTGTATATTATTTTTAATATTTTTATTATTTTATTTAGGATTATGTGTTTCAGATTATTTTAGGTATTTTTTATAAATAACCTAATTATGTTTAGAGTTTTATTCGGTTGTTGATTTGATTAATGAAAAGAAAGAAATTTATAAAGAGCTTTTTTGTTAAAGCACTAAGATGAAGACTCTCAAACTCTTAAGAGATTTTCAATAAAACTCTGAGCGGAGGAATCTTAAATCGTATTTTTTGGGTATACTAAGAATCAATTGATATAGTTTTATCTTAATTTCTTTCACTATTTCATAATGTTTTTGGAAAAAATTAACATCAAATTTGTGTGTGATTTACATTGTCTTTATGATTTCAAGATTTTGAATTCCATGATTTGTTGACCCTATTAATCCATTGAACCAATTCAGGAAAAGAAAATTTAAACTAAAACTCTTAGTGTTTATAATATTACATTGAACCGAATTATGCACGTTATAAAAAAAAACATAAACTAAAGTCATATTTAATTATATCATAGTAGATATGGTCTCGTGTGATGCAATAAAAATTTTGATATATGTATATATATATATATATATATACACTTATTCTATTTAAGAATCTCGTTGATTAATAATTTTTTTAACCCAACTTTATATAATATGATGATTTGACACCAAATTTTTTTGGTGATTACAAATTTTTGAAACTCAATTTTATATAATTGGATATAATAAGATTCTGATTTTTTTTGAATCGTTGGATTTATATGTTATTTAAAGATTTTTAGTACAATATAATAAAATCAAATCACTTAAAATTAATGTTTCAATACACCCCATAAAATATTTCTAGAATTTATCTTTTTTCTTTCTTTTCGTTTACCCATAGAATTTCCAATAGATAATTTTGTATATAGTATTTTAAAACTGTACATAAATTCAAATAATCCAAACTACTATATTGTAATGTTTTTTTGTGAAATAAAAAATAATTCCTGAATTTTATGTGACAAATTATTTGATGGAAGAAAAAAATTTTCTTTATGTTTTCATAAAGGTCATTACGAAATTAACATTTTTACATAAACGTCGTTATGTTAACTGGCTTAACTTTTTTTTTCCATTAGCTATTTTTTTGTTATATAAAACAATATAATTAGAAACTAATTTCTTAGTGATTATCTTTTGTGTTTTATTGAAAATATAAATTATCTAAATGTGTTCCAAATAAAAAAGTGATCAAAAAATTTCAAATGTTAAATAAGTCTATTTTTTATAAAAATTCATTGAATTTTGTTTTTGAGCTTTAAAATTTCTTAAAAGTTATATAAGATATTATTGTATTATATATTTTGTCCTTGTAAATAAAATATATAGATATGCTACTGCAGATGAGTAGACTAAAATAATAAAGTAATAATAGTAAAACTTCTTTATAAGAGTTTTAGAGACTTTATGAATATGTAGATATTTCGTGTTCATAAAATCAACTTTCTGTTTATGTTTATATATAGAGATAAATCTTTACAAATCGTTTTATTTTATGATTCGGAATATAACTAAATTTTTGGTAACAGAGTTAGATGTACTATAATTTTTCTGTTAGAATCCTAAATGTTTTCAGTGTTTATCTTAGTTTCTTTTTGTTAATTGTACTCTTTTCTCTTAAAATACTTCTGATATTTTTTTTGTCAACGATATCGTATATAACAGAAAACATCAAGAATACAAACCAGACATCCTGTCTACCCAGAACATCCACCTTATAATTCAGGAGTTTGGGAATAACCGATAAAGTGCAGGCGGAAAACCGGGATCTGAGTCCTTAAAACTCCTCCTGATGTGGTATGAACGCCGGCCACTCCTCTGGTCGCTGAATGATGGACCAAACTGTCTCACGATCTATCTAGATCTCTACTTCCTGGATTCCACACTCCGCAAGCATTCCCAAGGCCCATATGGCGGCCTCCACCTCCACGTGTAGCGCCGATAGACATCGATGTCGATGCTTGGATCTCGAACGTATTCCCTTCACCGAATCTAGAAAGCAAACCCAACCGATCCCCGTATAAGAGTCAATATCCTTCCAGGACGCGTCCACATAGCATTTATAACCCGTGAAACTGAGATTAGATGTTGTAGGAAATATTATTTGTGATTTTATTGAATCACTCTGAGGTACCCATAGTTCGCGAGGAACAATAGTAGCCTCCCGGGTCGCAGACGACTCCTTGTAGTCTGAGTTTGTCCTGTCCAAAATAATTCGGGGATCGAGATCAACTTATGTTATGCAGAAACAATTCCTCGCTTTCCAAATGTGCCAAATCACCAACATCTATGTGATGCGTAGCCCGCGAAAACAGATAATCCAGATTGTACCATACAGATCGTCCCGGGAAAACCCCCAACGGAGAAGGTATTACCGATAAGGCCCATACTTGAACCGCTGGTGGACATTCAAATAAGACATGATTAGGGGACTCAAACTCTGCCCCACATCGCTGACACCTAGACTCCTGACCAATCCCTGATAATGATTACCGTATGCCATATAAAGTGTTTTATCTTAGGGGGACAATTTAATTTCCAACCACAGTTATATAATGAATCAAAATGTGGTCCAAACCCTCGCTGGTCCAAACCCATTCCTCTACCACCAAGCTGATAGCCATATTTGACTATATAACGACCCGTCGTCGTATAATGCCAACCCCAATAATCCTGTCTTTGGCAGGCTGGTAACCTAATCGCTAGTATCAAACTCGCCTCGTGATCATCAAAATACTGACGGATTAGGATCTCGTTCCATTTACCCGTTTGGTGATCTATAAATTGATCAACCGTCAGATCCTGCAATAAATGTACATTCAATCTCACCGCCGGTCTTGGTATAATGTCTGGTATCCAAGGATCCATCCAAATCTTAATACTTTTACCATCCCCAATTTTCCTGACAAGACCTTTTGCAACCAACGGACATGCAAACATAATATTCCTTCAACCGTACGATATTGTTCCACAAACAGATGACTACATGATACACGTATCCTTAAAATACTTCCCTTTCAAGACTTTTGCTACCAGCAAATCTGAGAATTCTAGTATCCGCCAGATATGTTTTGCCAAAAGGGCCGAATTAAAATCCTCTAAGATACGGAAACCCAACCAGCCCCTTGATTTCGGATTACATAAATCTCCCCATTTTTTCTAGTGGATACCTCTGGTGTAACCAGAACTGGACCACCAAAATTAGCAATGGCTGGCTGTACCCTTTGAAGAATCTGCTTCGGTAAGCCTGTAACAGCTCATAACATATGTAGGTAGTGCCGTAAGGATGGATTTAATCAGATGCTCCTTCCCTACCTTTGACAAAAACAGATTAGACCAAGTAGCTACTCGTGCTTGTAACTTATCGGCAACGAAAGCGAAGACTTTTGCTTTAGACCCACCTATAATCTCCAGTAGTCCTAAATACTGCCCTAACCCTCCAATATTGTGTATCCCCAGAATTTGTTGGATCTCTCTTTGACAATCCAATCCAATGTGCTTACCAAACTTTATTGAGGATTTGTCAAAATTAATTTTCTGTCCCGACCTTTGTTCATATTCAGCCAGAATCTGAAGAATATGTGTCGCCTCAACTTTATTAGCTTGACAGAAGAATAAAGTATCATCTGCAAAAAGAAAATGTGAAATTGACGGACTATCTCTAGCAATTTGAATACAAGTAATAAAATTTTCTTGGACCGCCTTACACATTTTAGCTATAAGAACCTCGGTATACAAAATAAAAAGATATGAGGATAACGGATCCCCTTGTCGTAGTCCTCGCCAGGGGACAATACACCCCCGGGACTCCATTGATTATTATCGAGTAATCTACACTTGTAATACACCACATAATACACTTTATCCAATTATCACAAAATCCTATGTTGCCCATTAAGGCTGCTAAGAAATTCCATTCGACTTTATCATACGCTTTACTAATGTCTGTCTTAATTGCCATTAATTTACCATCGATTGACCTATTAGTTCGTAATGCATGAGCCATTTCCTGAGCAATCAAAATATCTTCTGAGATCAAACGGCCAGCTACGAAGGCTGATTGTGTTTCCGACACAATCTTTGAGAGTACCCTTTTTAACCTCAAAACAATACTTTTGCTATAATTTTATACCCAATATTACACAGACTAATTGGCCGAAATTCAGCCATCTTAGTCGGCCGGTTTACCTTAGGTATGAGACATATATTTGTCTTATTTAACCGCCTGTCAAAAACCTCTGTTCAGAGGAACTTATCCACAAGGAAGATTAAATCTAACTTTATTATTTCCCACGAGGACTGGAGAAATAGTGCCATCATTCCATCCGAACCCGACGTCTTATCAAGATCCATTTGGAACAGAGCTGTTTTTACCTCCTCCTCAGAAGTAGGTCACAACAAAATTTGGTTATCCAAATCGGTGACCTTTATCTCCAAATCGTCCACAATGGCGTTGCCCGTACTATTACTAGTAAAAAGGTCTTGAAAATAGTCCACCACCTCTTTCAAAACGTCGTTGTCTATCTCAATCCACTGATCCCATTTATCCAATAACCCAATTATCATATTGCGTGCTCGTCTCTGTTGCACCACCGTGTGAAAGAACTTTGTGTTTTCATCACCCTCTTTTAACCATTTATTCATACTTTTTTGCTTCCAATAAATCTCTTCCTCAGTATAAGCCTGTTTAACTTTAGCATTTGCTTCCCGTAAGGCACCAGTATCAACCATTGTACTAACATTATATTGTTCAATCTATGTTTTCCAGTGATCTATTTCCTGTCTTCCCGACTTTAAAGTTTCCCATCTACAATGTGAAATTTCTCTACGACATAACCCAATTTTCTCCACCAATGAGAAGTTCTCACACTGTCGAGCACCACTCTTCGTCCAGCTACGCTCAACTATATCTCTGAAACCTGGTTTTCCCAACCAACGTTTATCAAAACAAAATTGTTTTGGTTTAACTGGGCATACCTAATCTTGGAAACTGACTAAAATAGGTCGGTGATCGGAACCAACCATATCCAGATACTTAATTTCCGATTTTAGAAATAATTCATACCAATCACCATTACCAAAAGCTTTGTCTAGAACACACTGAACTACCCCATTGCTACGTACGCCTCTCCATGATCATGAATTTCCAATTTTCGGAAACTCGATCAAACCACAATCCCTTAACATTTGGTTAAAAGGCATAAAGGAATTTATACTTCGCCTAATGCCTCCTTTCTTTTCATGATTTCCAGAGATCTCATTAAAATCCCAGAGATTATTTAAGAGCCTGTACGATTAATACCCAATCGCGTAATCCTCTCCCAAACATATAAACGTCTTATTTGTACGGGTTCACCGTAGAAAAAAGTCAAATATGATTTAATACCTAAAAGGTCTAATGACAGATCAATCATATTCTTATCTTTGTAATTGATTGTCACATTATAATTATCATGGTATAGAAGGGTGAGGCCTCCACTTGAACCCGTTGGTTCAACCGTGATTAATTTATTATAACCCAAATGTTCTTGAATTTTCACCAAAAAGATCTCTTTATTCTTTGTTTGTGATAAAAATAAAAAATCTAGCTTAAATAATTTTCAAAGGTCTCTAAGATAATTTATTGTTATTTTATTACCCAAACATTGACAATTCCAACACAAAAATTTTTAAATCATTAAAAAATCTCATGGAGCTTTGATTTTACTCTTTTGATTAACCCGTCTCGGATTTGGAGACATTGTTCCCACCAAAGCCAGTTTCCTAGTACTAACTCCCCTGAGTGGGGTTGAAATTCTAATGCGAGTCTTACTCGAGGCTGCAGGAACCTTTGAAGCTTTAGCTTCTTTGTAGCTTTGTAATTTTGCCGCCATAATCTCGTTTATATCAGCATGTTCTTCTTCTGACAAACTGCGCCGAGTAGACATGACGACTTCAAGTGCCAATTCGTCCAACGCTTCTTCAGTCATCAAGTCTACATCATCAGCCTTCATGTTCTCCGCAGGTTTAGTGTTATCTTCCTGAACCGGCAGGACCAAATCATCATCAAGATCATCCAAATCATCAACATTCTCCATCATATCAAATAGAGGATGCTTATCCCCTTCAGCCGCAACCGCATCTGACCTGCTTGCCATATCCGTCACAGCTGCTAGTATCGCAGTGTCTGTCAGCGCCGTAGTTTCAGCCTGGAAGAGAGGTCTTCGCACCTTCTTCGCAGATGACTTCTCTGGCTCCACAATCTACCTCTTTACCCTGAAAATTTAACAAAGTGAAATGGTAATTAAAACCACCAACATAAACACAAAGAGACAGTAAAGTAATAAATACCTTCTTTGTGTCAACTAAGTTTGACTGGACCACAAAAATACCTCTTCCTCTTTTATTTTTGTCAGCCCGATCTCTACCCATTCTAGGTTTAGCTAGATCACATATGTCTTTATTTTCTCCAAAAAACGCCCCTTTATAGGACCTATGTATGTCGCCAATTACTGGTTTCTTCGAGTTTTCCATTGCTGAAACTCGATTATCCAATTTAGCCTTATAACAATTTGACTCATCATGTGTCATTCGATAACAAAGGCTACAATAACCTTCCAAACGTCTATACTCGAACATAATACTTTCGATTCACGGCCTTCTTCAAACTCAAGGATTGTAGAAAAAACTAATGATTTAGAACAATGATTTCAATAAGTATTTGACCTTTCGAAACATCAATACTTATGACCAAACCCAATGAACTACCTACCAAACGATAAACCTCCTCTACCTTATATTCAAAAAGTATTTCGGTTATTCGAATCCAAAGTCTAATGAAGTTTGGATGGTCCGCATCAGCCAATGGTTTCCACGGTGCATAGGAGACCATCCACCCATCGAAATTAATTGAGTCATTGTCTAAAACACTAGCCAAATCCGATTCTGTTTGAAATTCAAACTGAAATCGACCATTACCTAAATTAAGACCTCTGACCCTACCCACTAGATTCCAAAACTGTGGCATCCTAAAAATAAAGGTATCTACATTCTGCAAGAATGGGTTAAGACACCTTCCCATCATGACTTTCGAATTCTTGCCAATAAAGCCGCATTGTCAATTTTTGGGATCTTAATTTTAAGTAAACGTGGCGGTGATTTGGCTGTCATCGCCTTCTTACTTAAACTAACTTGCGACATCATCACAACTAAAGCAAACGTTGCAGCTAAATTTTCTAATTTGAAAAACTTGCTAGAAGAAAACGTGAGAAGATGTGTATCCCTATTTCTCCTTTTATAGAGCTGGCAGCCTAATCTTAACCTATTTTTTCTCCCCTGAGTAAGCCCCAAACTGAGTCTATTTTCAAGGGATGCTAACAGAAAAATCAAAAAGCTAGCTCTTGAAATTTGTAAACTTAAAATTTCAGCTTTTATCTTAACAGAAAAAATGATTTTATAGGAAATAAACCTATACTTATCAACTCTAATATCTAAATTCCTGATAACCATTTGAATCAAATTTAAGCTCATTAAAATCAATGAGTTCATACATTGGCAATCCAGAGAATTGGGATCTAACCCGAGAAATTTCAGTCTTATTGACCCCTCTTCCTTAGCTCTAGCTTCCAATAGGACACCATAAACCTCAGTGACATCAAAAATTTGAGATAGATTGTTAGCAAAAATCCATGATATTAACCAGAGTGAGAATCCACTTAACAACCATATACAACTTAGACAGATGTGAACCGATTGTAGGATAACATTCATCATTAGTAGTTGGCTAAGAAACAACCAAATCCCTTTCGGGCACTGCAAGTGATTATTAAATCGATACGTACTATCATATGCAAGGTGACCGATCTCCATTTGTGATACAACACTAACCTGAAGCCTAAGTGTCCCAATACAACCCTCCCAAGTATGACCGATGAATAGACCAGACCTATTGATTAGGCATATCATTATGTGATCAACCGAACACACCTTCCCAGCGATACTAAAGCGATTTTTTATGAGACTAGGGACCAAGTATATCAAAATACTCCCCACTAACATACTAAATCTTCCAATTTGACCATTATACTGATCTAAACACCACATATGAATGTTTAACCGTGTATTTTGTCGGATGATTTTGGGAAACCTGCGTCTAAAGATGATGTTATCAGACGCTTGAAACCCGATCCCCAACCACCCAAGACAACTAGATGTACGAGAAACATACTCGTCGAAGCACACCAATCCAATGAAAAATTGACCATGATTTATCGGAAAACTTAGCATATGAAAAGGCATAAAAAGTTACCTCAAAGACCATTGAATGATTCGCGATTCATGCTAAGCCTCTCGAGATCTAGATTCGCCGATGATCCTCCAAAAGAATGAGAGAATCCCAGATTCGCCACAAACCCTCTCAGATCCCGAAGAAAAAATCACCTTAAGAAGCCACGAACCACTAACCCTAACTCGATCCAAAACCCCTTGAAAAAACACTCCTTACTATCCTCTAAACCCACTGAAGAACCAAAACCGGGAATCCTAACTGTCAACCACCTTGGCAACGCTGAAGATCACCGTCTAAACGCCTTCAACCCGCCTATCGCCTTCTAACCCTAATGGCCGCCTCTCTCCTCAATTAATCGCCCTTCTTTGCTCCATAGATTAGAAATCGTTAACTAACAGTAACAATTTCAAAAAAAAATACTTATGATTAGATGTATAGAATAATTATTTATTACTAAAATATATATGATCCTTTTAACGTTAAAACTGGAACCGATTTGACAAAAAAAAAAAATTAGAACAGATATAAAAACTTTGTCGATAGAAATAAATATTGACAAATATATTTTAGTTACGACTAAAAATATTTTTCAGTTCATTATTTTTATTTTAAGATTTGTTATAGAGATAATTATCTTAAAAAATTCAGCTAGACAGGAAGAACAACATCGTAAATCCTTTCTTTTTGTTTTTTAGGTTTTACCATATTTTTTTTTGGTCAACAGTTTTAAAATATACATTTCTTTTTTTTCTACTAAATAGATTTGGCTTAACTAATTAAATTGTTTTTTTTCTTCATCGACTAAACCTCTTTGCTTGCACCAAAAAATACCGAATAAGAAAATCATATATTTCAAATGCTTAATTGTTTTCTAGCATTTGCCTATTCAGATGTAGCTCAACTCAATTTGTGGCTTTCTCTTTGTTGACTTATTGGATATTGTGACTTAGACTGAAGTGTCGCCTCATTGATACTAGCTCAAGTGTGTGAGGATGTAGTAAGGTCAATGGGTTGATCTGAGGCTCAATTTAGTAAGTTTTGTTGAAATCTCCTTTGTGTGTTTGGTTTCGTATTGAGTAAACAAATGGTGCTTGCATAGTGACAGCCACCGGAGACAGTGTCGGCTCATTCTACTGTTGTCACCGTTGATGACTAAGTCTACGAGCCAGCAGTGAAATGCTTCCATTCCTCTTTGTTTATACTGAATCGAGATTTCCCGAATATTTTCAATTGCGAAAACCAATTTAATGTCTCCAATTAGAATCAATATAACATTCAGTCCATTAAAATTAATGAAGTGGTAAAAAGATTTACATTCTTATTAAAAAAAGAAAAATGAACATTTTAGTTAAGTACCTTTGAGTTGTCTTCGAATTCCACCTGCTTATAAGTATAACCATATATGGATCACATTCTATGTTTAGGCCCATAAGAAGAGCCTCACATTCGGCAATTAGGGGACTTGAAAAACATTCTCTCATGAAGCTTGCCTTGTCACAAAGGAATCACACATAGAATCTATGTCCTACACTTATTTAAGTCGCAGGTACATATTGAATCCCATTACCATTCAGCATAAGTGTTTTTTAGTTAATCAAAAGAGTTTGGACTGACACCAAACCAATTTTCGGGGATTGAATGCAACTCATGTTTAAACATCTAGTAACTAAATAGAAATAATTAACATGTTTTCACGAAAACTAATCTCTAGTCTAAACCAACATAACGACGTCCTTTTCAAATAAAAATCACTAAACCATTACAATTTGGTTATACAAAAGTGTTGCTCGCAGTCGCACATATATACAACAAATAAGATCGATTATAGTCAAGTCTGGATTACATAAATTATATGCATTTTAATATTAAATTATATATGTAAATATTCTATGAATACTAGTACATTGAACCACTCATCAAATAATAAAATGGAAAATGAGACGAATGAACAAGTCCCCATGCACGCAGCAGCATTATCCAAAAGATCACTTGTTTATATTATTGGGCCACGTACCTTCTTTATTTTATTATCAAAACCAAATTAGATCATAGGTACTAAACAAAATTTAAAGTATAAACACAACTTGTTACTAATCAATTCACACACACACAAATAAAATAAAAAGATCGTGCTTAGCACGATTCAGTATATATACAAAGATCAGAGAGTCAACTTCGCAATTGCAAGGTTGTCACTATTACTGTTTCCTTTGTTCTTCTGATTACAAAATCAAACTTTTTATTATAGGTTCTGATTTACACAAGTAATAATGTCTTTAAATGTCATTAAGTACCTTACTGTAGTTTCTATAGAAATAATTAGTGTCTAATTTCATTTTTTTAATGTTAATAGTTTTGCAATTAAGAGAAGTCAAAGAGGGAAATATTTCCCTCCAAATAAGAAAAGAAGGATGATGACGTGTACAACTACTGCATAAAACCAGGATTCCTCTTCTTTAGCCCAAAATTTTCGCTTAACCTCTTCCCTCCTTCAAACACATTCAATCTCTCAATCTCTTACCATTTCTCATTTCTCTCACCCTAAAATACCAAATCGGTAAATTTTGAAAAAGTTAATTTATAATTTATTAATTATCATTATCATCTTCATCCATCTCCCCTGCATCAAGGTTTGTTTCGAGGATTCATGAATCTTCTGTGATCTGATTGTGTTTTCCCTCGCGAATTTGATCGGACATTGTTCTCTCTTTTGGATTTAGTGCCGTACGTCGATGGCCTGAACCGAGTTATGGCTAACAAAAACGCAGATTCTTCTTCGGAGGTGCAGCCACAACCGCCACAACAACAACAAAACCAGCAGCTCTCGCAGCAGCTTAGTTCTCATAAAGAGGATCAGGAACATCATGTACATCCCTCTCTCTATCTTTATTAGAATATTCTTCTTTCTTCTGATGATTTCCGATGATACTCAATTTTTCTCGGTCAGAATATGAATTTGTATTTGTTTTTCTTCTCCGATCTTAGGGTGATACCTGTAGCATTCCGCCTGCGCAATCTGGAAATGCAGACACGCGTTCTCGTGCAGGCAACACGGTACATAATTCATACTCTAATTGCGCGTTTATTAATTTTTCTGACGAGAACATTTACTTGATTTTTCATCGAAATTGCCATTGTAATGGGACACAATGGTGTGATGCTTCTTCAGAGTCTCGTTCTCGATCGTGATTTTTTTGAGTAATTGGTTAAAACAACATGTTTTTCTGTCTTCTCCATCGCGATGATGAGCATTCAAATAATAGCTAGGCTCGTGTTTGTTTCCTGATGAGCAAATTACATTCCGATTATGAGGATCGGTGTATGCTTCGATGGAATTGGGTTAACATTAAACTATTACACTTGCTTTTAATGAAAACACAACATTTTAGTTTCTGTTTTCACACACAAAGAAGACCGTATATTCACCTTCTATTTGCGTTTGCACTATCATTTACGAAGGAAGCTAAGATGTTGTGATTTCCTTTGAATGCAAGCACAATATCCAGTGGTGTCAATGCTTATACACAGGGAAACTGTGACTTTGTGTATGTTGTTGATTTACATGTTAGATATCTCTGACTCTCATGATTTTGTTTATCACTTGTAGATTTTCAAGAGTGGACCACTATCTATTTCATCAAAAGGTATGTTTTATTCTTAGGATGATATACTTTGGTCATTGCAGTCTTTCTTATTTGATGTCACAATGCTTTAATGAGAATTGTTCTATATAAATTCCTTCTTAGGATGATTTCTTGTTTCTTACTGGGGATAACAGTTAGTGGCAGTTAATAATAAGGACATATCTCATGTGAAGTGGGTTTGTAGGCTGCATTTTGTGGGTTGAACCTAGATGTGATACATTAATACAGTAGAACAAAGCACTTGGCTAACCTGTGGTCGGTGGCTATCTCTTTCCTCTCACCACCTTTTGTTTTATCTAATACAGGGATTGGGTGGACATCATGGAAGAAAAGATGGTTCATTTTAACTCGTACGTCACTGGTTTTCTTTCGAAGTGACCCGGTAAGCATTCATATTCTGATGAATGGTGCTTTGAAATGTTATTGTACTTTCTAGAGCAGCAAAGGTCTTCTATAATTATGAGATTGCATTCAACACTTTCTCTTAGATATTTGAATACTTGACTCACAAGGGGAATTTGACAATAGGATAGAGCTCCAAGGTATAAGAGCAAGAATTTTTTTTACTGGATAATGGAAGATGTAAAGAGCGTCTAGCCATTAGATTTATAGCTTACATTTTTAAATACTGGAGAAAGTACAAAAAGACTTTTAAATGAATGACACATTTGCTTTGAAGTAATTTTTGAAAATCCTATATTAGATACAAGACATGAAACTTTTATTACAGAGTTAAGTATCTCATGTTTTTCTGCTTAATCTTTCAGAGCGCAGTCCAACAGAAGGGCAGTGAGGTCAATTTGACCCTTGGGGGAATTGATCTCAACAATTCAGGCAGGTTGGCTTATTTGTTTGAATCATTAAATCTTTTTCTTTGTATAATCGAATAGCATTTAACCGATGTATTATGCTTTTATCTGGTTTGGTGTTACTGACATCGTATAACTTCGGACTATATTTAGTGTGGTTGTTAAGGCAGATAAAAAACTGTTGACTGTTCTCTTCCCCGATGGTCGTGATGGACGTGCCTTTACCCTCAAGGTTTTCTCAAAACTTTTGTTTCCGTTGTTGGTCTCCTTAATCTTGTTATTATCAGTTGCATCCACCTCATCTTGCATGATATTTTACTCCCTGAAATTTTATATGGTTCTTTCTTCTTCATCTTATAACCATTCCTTTGATTTCTTTTAACTACATGAGTATTACACACCGTATCCAACTGTTGCTCCCTTGAAACTATTCTTTTGATTTAGTAAAATGTTCTTTCTTTGTGGATTAAATTACTAACTATTAAGAAATTTAGAGCATTTTAATCAACTTAGACTGTGTCAATTAGTTTTCTGCTTTTATGTGCTCTTATCTTAACAATCATAACAATTTATAGGTTAAAATGTAAATTTGAATTTGACTTTGAAGATTATTTTGGCCTAAATATTGTATCGTTCAAGGACAGGAGCAATGATGGATAAACTTTGACCTTCTGATGTGATCTTTTTGCAGGCTGACACTATGGAGGATCTATACGAGTGGAAATCTGCTCTGGAAAACGCTTTGACACAAGCACCTAGTGCTTCCCATGTTATGGGTCAAAATGGTATTTTCAGGAATGATCATGCAGATTCTCCTGCTGGTGTTGATGAAAAGAGTATGTTTGTCACCTTTTCAATGGTTTTAGTTTTTAGATACTAGTGTATAACAAGAACTATCGTAGCTGCTGTAAGAATGTCAAAGTTTCTTTCTTTTTAGAAATCAAACAACGTGGACATATTAACATGTTAACATGCTTCGTCTGGACTTTAAGGCTGACCAGTTTGTGTTGAAAGGCTTACACGAATATGACCCTTTTTAAGATAATCGGTGACATTTCACAATTAGTTCCCTTTCCGTTCATTAAACTATGATGTATTTTTCGATATTCTTACAGAAGATGAGACACCAGCAAAATCAACCGTCCTTGGAAGACCTGTATTACTTGCTCTAGAAGATGTTGATGGAGCTCCATCTTTCTTGGAAAAGGCCCTTAGATTTGTTGAAGATCATGGTATTAGTTGCATGCTTTAAGCTTGATTTGCTGCTTTCTGTTTCTCACCCGAGCTGAAAAAGATAACAATATCTTGCAGGAGTCAAGATAGAAGGAATCTTGAGACAAGCTGCAGATGTTGATGACGTCGAACGCCGGATTCGCGAATATGAGCAAGGTTTGAGTTTCACTGTATATGTACACGATTACCCATATTTATTCTTCTTTCCTTGATTCTTGCTTTGTGAAAAATATTGATAGTGACTTGGTTCAGGGAAAAATGAGTTCACTCCTGGGGAGGATGCTCATATTATTGCTGATTGTCTTAAGGTACCTACTATTAACTCTATACAATGCCGAGATAGCCTTTCACTCTTGAATCTTTCTAACTGTAGCCATAAACGTGCAGTACTTTCTTAGAGAGTTGCCTTCCTCTCCGGTACCTGCATCTTGTTGCAACGCCCTTCTGGAAGCTTGCCGTAAGTTTATCATTCTCTTCTTTTTTTTTTCAATTGTGCGAGTTTCATTCTTTGGTGCTCCATCAGAGCTAGATATCGCTGTTTTCCAGTTAGCAAAAATCTTTCTCCGGGTGTACTGTGATCTTTACATTGCTTCCTCTAAAGGACAATCACATTTCTCAAAGTTAAAGCTGGCTGGAAATCACTTTTAAAACATATAGATCCTCTTTGTGGTATTTATATTTTCTTTAATTTTGTACAATATGGCATATTATTCGAAATATTTTAGAACTTTGTCAGCATCGAGAAATCGTGATAACGAACTTGAGCGACATTTAAGTCTCCATCAGGTTCCTGTTGATTGCGCCCTTTCTTGTTTTATAACAAATTATGAGAGGAATAAACCTTTAAAGATATCTGTTTCTGATTTACTTTATTGACATCTGAGCATGTTCATATATGCTATAAAAGATTGATTCTGTTCGCCTTTTATCCTTGCAACACTTTCTTTTTCCTTTTCTGACGCGTAACTTTTTCAGGTACTGACCGTGGCAATAGAGTCAATGCTATGCGGGCAGCAATCTGTGAATCATTCCCTGAACCCAATCGTCGCCTATTGCAAAGGTAGTTTCTTATTTGTTTCCACGTTTAGCTTACAAGAGTTTAGAAACTAACCTGTTTATAGAGAGCATAATAAGTACAGCATTCCCTTTGATTTTTTCGCTTACTTTTCTACCAAGTATATGTGCCAAAGCACCGGTCGCTGAACTCCTCAAACCCTCTAGAGCCTTCCACCTCCAATTTTAATGACTTTTTTAATTAATTTTGTTTGTTTGTCCTCTTGCAAGAATCCTGATGATGATGCAGACTATAGCCTCTAACAAAAATGTGAACCGGATGAACACAAATGCCGTTGCAGCTTGTATGGCGCCTTTACTTCTTCGTCCTCTTCTGGCTGGTGATTGTGAAATTGAAAATGATTTTGACGTCGGTGGTGATGGCTCTATGCAACTTCTGCAAGCAGCTGCCGCGGCTAATCATGCACAGGCTATTGTGATAACATTGTTAGAAGAATATGACAGTATATTTGGAGTAAGAGTTTACTTCTCTCTCTTTATAATGAAGGGAATTCTTAGTCACATAATTATGATGATGAAGTGGTTACCCAGCATAGTAACCAACTCTTAATTGCAGTAGTATAGTTGGAGGCAGTTTGATATGACAACTTCGGTTCTTATCATAGATGTACCTGTTTGCTTAATTCGAGACACTGATTTCTAGCTACATAAATGGTCTATGTCTGCAGGAAGGTAGCTTGTCACCCGGTTTGTACAGTGACTCAGAAGAGAGTGGTAGTGGTACGGAGGAGGGAACTGATGATGAAGAGTATGATGATGATGACGATGATGGCTCACAGGGATCTGATGACTACACAGATGAGGAAGAGGACGTTGACAATGAATCTAATGGATCATACACAGAGAGTGCAGCTTCAGACGAAAACTATGCGGATAGCATAGATCCTGACGACCATGAGGCACGTTCCTATATGAACCTTCATTATAATCCATTTCTCGGAAAAAAATATTTGGATTCTTCGAACATCATTCAAAGTTTAGATTGATTCCTTAGTCCTCACTCATTCTTTCTCACTTAGAGAGCTTTTTTGCAAGAACATAGAAACTATATTTGCTCATATAATTATTTTCTGCAGATAGATGATAAAGTAAGCGTTGGTACAAAAACCCCGAAAAGAAGTAAGGACCCTTCGAGGCTTTCATCCGGCTCCAGACTATCTTCACTACCACGGCACCATGACGGAAAAAAGGATGAGCATTCCGTGGTTAAAGGTGCTGATAACACAGAGATAAAGGCTGCTGTAGATGCCTCGACACCTGAGGATAGGACTTCATCAACATCATCTGGCACTAAGAAACCATCACTATCATCCGAGGCAGGAGAAGGAAGTAAACGAAACTGGGGCCGTACCCCGGTACGTTCCTTTTTCTTCTGCCTTTATTACCCAAGGGCCCAGCTCTTTATGTGTTTTTTTCTATTCCGCAAGGGATCTCCAGACGTTTAGTAAAAGTTTGTTTTTTTATGTGCTCAGGGGAAGAAAAACCTGTCGATGGAATCTATTGATTACACACTGGAAGTGGACGAGGACGAGTAAGTATCATCATCTCTACAAATGATTTATATCTTTATTTTTCTTACAAAACTTTATATTTGTTTGGACTAGAATTATTGTGGTCTATATGGATATTTCATCTGAGAATGTTAATGTTGGGCAGTTCTGACATTGAGAGACTTGAGTCAACCAAATTGGAGCTGCAAAACAAAATTACTGAAGAGGTCACTATAAATCCTTGAGTATCTTGCTTTTGCCAACTCATTGAGCTATACAAGTGGTAGTTTTAACTGAGTATGTGACCTGTAACAACCTCCATTTTTGGTAGAACAGGTTAAAAGCAATGAAGATCTACAGGCTAGTTTGGAACGGCGGAAGAAGGCTTTGTACGCGCGGCGTCAAGCTCTAGAGCAAGATGTAAGTGAAAAATATAACCATTTTGTAGCGGTGTGGAGTTTGTTATTATTGAATGAATGTTTGCATTTTAGTTATATGAATGTGCTTTACCTTCCTCTAGGTGGGAAGACTACAAGAACAGTTGCAGCAGGAGAGAGACAGGAAATTGGCTCTGGAAACAGGACTGAATATGTCAAAAGGGAATCAAACTATTCCAGAAACAATCGATGAAAATGTTGCTACTCTTCATTGTCCTTTAGCGATTAGTTGACTTTCGCCTTGTTAAAGTACCTTTATCTAACTTGTAAGACATGTTTACAGTTGAAGAAAGATCTGCAAGACGTAGTCCAGGCGGAGGCCGATATTGCCAACTTGGAACATAAAGTTGATGATCTTGAAAATAGACTTGGTCAACAAGACGTAAAAGCCTCTGGTTCTACGCATGGTCCAAGCAAAGAATCTCGGAATACTCCAGAACACAATGCAAAGATGTAAGGATTCATCAACAGATCTACATGTAACCTCACAGCCTATACTTTAGATCATATCAAAGCTAAGTACTAGTTTTGTTACAACTTTGTCACACAGGAAGGAGAAACAAAAAGATACCGAATCAGGCTCTACTCACAGTTCCGAAAGATCAACGTCCAAGGTAACACTCACTGTAAACACCGGTGTCTATCAAGTCTGTATTTTCGTTGTCTGTAGATATTAACTACAGATGCTTGCACATTTTGCAGGATGTGCAAGGAGTTGCAAGAGAAAATGAGACGGAGAAGCAACAGGACTCACGGAGCAAAGGCTCACAAGATATCCCACGTGGAAACTCAAAGCTGGCAGGCATGTCCAAGAGGTCTGGCTCAAAGGGAGAGGTAATTCATACTAAAACAACACAACTTACCACTAAAAATACATAACTAGAAGCTGAATACAACAAACAGGGAAGCACAACAACTTCAGCACTTTCGAAATTGACAATGAGACTTAACTTCCTGAAGGAGAGACGGAGTCAGATCGCAAACGAGCTCCAAAACATGGACAAAGGGAAAAGTCCAGGACAAGCCAGTCCATCTTCGGGGCTAAACCGTGTATCAGAAGAAACTGGAAAAGGAACAGGTTCGAACCAGGATTCATCTGGAGATAGCAACAAAATCCAGAGCCCACATGTTCTTGACAGAGGAAGATCCGAGAATGGAGGAGGAGACAGAAACAGAGGATCATCTGGAGGAAGCCATCCCACCACTACAGCCAGAACCTTTTCCAGATGATACTCTGTATTAACCTCTTCCCCAAATGTACAGCCGCCATTTTTAACTCCAGGTCCTCCGCTTATGCTTATTCTTTTGAACCCAACAACAGATAATTTCATTCTTTTTAGTCTCTCTCATTTTGCTTCACCTATTATTTTGGAGACCAAATAAACTACTCTTGTTTTTTTTGTGTGTTTAACTGTGCGTTGGATCTGTTATTAGTAGACAGACATTCATTGATCAGTATAGAACAAAGATTGAATTGTATTTAACAACAACAAAAATATATTGAATTCCTCTGTTTCCCTTTGTTTCAAAAAAGTGAATAAAATCAAGTCTCCAATTTCTTCTTAGAATAATGTATCAGAAATCTCGAAGCAGCGTCCTGACTTGCTCCAACGTAACGAAGAGAACAACTGTAAAAGGTCCTTGCCTACAAACCGTAGGAATAAATCCTTTATAAAGAGCCATTGCTCCTTCTGCTCTAACAGTCTTCACCGCACAATCCCACGCGCCACTGTAGGGAACCTCCCCACCACGCGCCTCCACCTTCATATTCATTACTCTCGTCTTTATAACATCCACCGGATTCGACGCAACCGCCGCAACGAACCCCGCCGCGAAACTCGCCGCTACGTGAGTTTCCAAACCATCCTTCATCACATTACTCTCTAATATTCCTTCCTTGATCTGATCGTACGACGCAAGCTGAGCTGCTGTAACTATCATAGCTCTGTTAATCGTTAATGCCGATCCACGCCACAAGCTCCCTACGCCTTCACTCTTCGCCATTTTCGTGATTGCGTCTCTTACTCCCGCGTAATTACGACGCTGTGACAGAGGAAGCCTCCCGTCCGCTTGCATTCTAACCATCGCCACATCGGCTGGATTTCCAACGGCGGCACCGATTCCACCGGCGACTAGACCCGCACCGATCTTTCGAGTTAGATTAAGCTTACCTGACTCAGGATCAGACCATTTGTTCTTTAACACTTCGTAGAGACCCATTCTAGTGGTGGAATAGAGAGTCTGTCGGAGAAGTGTAGCGGAGACGCCGGAGAATAACGCGAGGGCACCTTCCGTTCTGACGATATTAAATCCGAGAGAAATCGGTCCTACTTTAGGAACCGAAGAGGTCGTGGTAGTGGCCATGAAAGCTGCGGGAGAATTAGGGAAAGCTAAAGCTGGACGAAGAAGATTAACAGTGGTGGAGGAAGGAGTTTCGCCGTGAAGCTGAAGACGAACCTTGATGAGATCGAGAGGGTGAGTGGAGCAACCGGCGATTACAGAGGCAATGCCACCTTCCACAAAGCTTTTAACACCCATTGTTATGAAATTGGAAGAAAGAAAGAAGGAATTGAGATGTGTGTTGAAGAGGAAGAAGAGGGAAAGAGAAGTATATGTAGCATGAGTTCCTGACGCGGTTTTGTATGTAAATGTTGAGGAATGCTTTTAGCCATTGAGAGAGTGGTCTCATCATAAAACTTAAAACCCTAATTTGAATTCGAAATGAGTCAACCTCGCCCGTAAGTCAAAGTTAGAGCATCGACATCAACGAACCCCAAAGAGTTCAGAGACGGCCCATAGTTCCTTTACTGGGCTTCTAGAAAATCTCATGTACTTAGCAGGCACACGCCTTAACAACTCGGCCAAAGCGACTTTTTGTTTTGCATCTGAAATATGACTCGAAACACTACTACTATTCAAAGAATGGACCTATTCTTATTACGTTAGGTTGTTTCCTGATTTTTTTCGTTTTGTGGAATTTGTTTGACATCGGCACTTGGAAGTTTTTTGTTTCATACAACTATTCTCCTGACACTTTCTCAAATATACTAAGATTAGTTTTTATTTTTATTTTTATCGTCAAACTTAAACTTCATTAATATACGAAGAGAATTTACAAAGAAAAAATTAACACAGCGAACGATAAAACCAGTTTTGTAATTCAAAAACTTATAAATTATACAAAAATGATTTTAAATAAGTTTTTACTCTTTCAAAATATTCGGTATTTAGAATAACATATATAAGAAATCTAAACACTATGTCGTGATCCCCTACTTCTATCATATCTAAAAATATTAGACAGAATATCATCCACAATATTGTCTCAATTTTATAATGAAACACTTAAACACTCTTTCTAATTCAACAAACTTCTATATACATCGTTTTTATTGAATCTGAAAAATAGTACTAACCAAAATCTTAATAAAAATTTGACGCTTTCCCCATAATCCATTTTCAAAATATCTATAATCTGTAAAACCTAGCTTTAAGATTAATGGATTTGCAATCTTTAGCCAAGTCAGACCGGAGTTGACAATCACCGATTAAATCTTTAATAACATTTTTTCTTGTTTAAAGCGTTTATATCAGTCTGTTAAGCTATTTAAAAACATCTTCTCATTTATCGTTTGTTTTTTTTAAATACCAAATAATCTATGAAAATACCTTATTATCTATTGAATCTGGAGTTTTTCAAAATAAATAATCCAAATTATAAATATGGAAATATGTGATTTTTTCTAATCAATCCAATTTCTTTTTAGTTTTTTTTTCTGAAGAGAAATAATAGATTATGAGATTTTTGTTGGACAAACTTATTTTCCTAGTGATGACTCTTGGGTATCGAATAAGTGTGCATGCATCTACTCTTACCTGTGATATCCTCTTCTTTCAAAGGCTGGTAAAATCTTCTTCCATTTTTTTTCTAAATTCAACATAACAAATAATATTTTCGGCCAATTGGTTGACTAGAAATGTTTGATTTTTACATCAAATACAAATCTTCGAAACCATATTTTAGTCCAACTATTATTTAAGAATTAGTCCTGTGATAAAAAATGTCCAAATGACTTGAAGAAAAGGTAAGTGACAAAGAGAAATTCTGGTAATGAAAAAGAAAACGTCTTGGTTTAGAAAAGTAATATCCTTGTATTTTCTCCCTCCTCCTACCGAAGAATCTCTCCACTCGTTTCATCTTTTTTCCTTCCTAGGAAACCCTAAACCAGAAGCACCAGATTTTCAAATTTCCTTCTTTTTTTTTCAGTTAATATAGAAAGAGCTACCTGAGGCTCTCGAGGGTTTTGTTTATTCTTGTGATCTCGGATTTTTGTGGGTCTTACTTTTTTGGAAGCTTACCCACCAGCGGATCAACTGCGAAACGATTTTTGGGGTTTCTCTGCATGCCAAATCGCCGGAGTGATCCTCACGGTCACCTCTGTCCCGGCTATTTCTCCGGTGAAATCTATGGTTGGTGGTCAATCTAATTCCAATCGTTTGTGCATCTGGGGGAGAATAAATGCTCCTTGTTTTGGATCTAGGGATTTCGAGTCTAGTTCTTGTGATCTTTCTTTTTGTACCTTTATTTGGTCTTTTTGTTCGACATAAATGGAGGCTTGCGGCCCGAAGAAGGGAGGAGATTAGGAGACTTCTTATCCATGCGTCTGAAGAGGCTGCTAGGGCTGAGCTAGAGGCCTCTGTTGAGTTCTCTTCTGTTCCCATCGTATCTAATAGCTTTCAGTGTCCTGTGTGCTACTGTGTTGCTACCACTCGATGCTCTCGGTGCAAAGCTGTTCGTTATTGGTATGCAAATATCCTATATGTCTAAGTTCAAGTTCGTGTGATCCTTAAGTTATGATTGCATTTATTCCCATTGCGAGGCGTGATGAATTTGAGTGGTTGATTAAAAGGGAAAGAATCAGAGGCAGTTATGTGACTTTAGCAATACTCATTGTGTATCTGATGTTTTGGAATATATTACTGGACCAGAGATTTTGCAAATGTGACGCCATTGTCTGTGCTAACAAAGTTATGGGTGATTAGTTAGCTTGGGAGGAAGTGGAATATTGAATCGTGGCTGATCTGTGGGGGACGATGTGCTATTGAGTTATTATTTCTATTAGATTGCTTAAGCACTACACTATAATATCTGTCAAATTTTCAACCTTTTCTCTTCTCTGCCGTGAAATTTCGTTTCCAGCATGTCCAACTGATAGCTGCTACATCTTAACTTATTTTGCATTTTTTCTTTTCCAGTTCTGGGAAATGTCAAATCATCCACTGGCGGCAAGGTCACAAAGATGAATGTCGTCCTGCTTCCATTATATATGATACTGAGGATGAGAAAAGTGAATCTGATTTGAAATTCAGAGAAGAAAATGAAAGGAATACTCATGGTGAAACTTTATTGCTGCATCCAGTACCAGTTACTATTCCATTCAGGGAAGAAATAGTCTCTAAACCTGCCAGATCTCCTGTAGATATTGCAGATAACAAAGACGACCTTATAGACAAGGAAGAAGCTGCTTCTGTTGCCGAAACATCTGGATCCTCGTTTTCTGGCTTCTCCTCCTCCCCCCCGTAATGACTCTGGTGATGATAGTTCTCTATGTGAGAGCTTCAGTTCATCTGATTCCGAGAGATTAGAGTCCGCACTTAATGCTCATGTTTCTGTCGAGTCAGACAAGACCTGTTCTGGCACCATTGATGATGCTCCATCTAAACCGTTGTCTCCTAAATTTGTGCATTTGGTTGAGTCAGTTGATAACCTCGCTAAAATGCCTAAATTAAGTGTGCATCGACCTGGGGGTGATGCTGGGCAGAACCAGAGCCAATCAAGTAATTTACACTCATTAGTTATGGATAAAAATCCAGGATCCGCTGACGTGTCTCCTCCAAAATCATCTGATTTTTGGGGTACGGCTCTTGGAACAGCAGAACGTGTAATAAGTGTGAATCGTGATTGCTCTAGATCTGGTGGACCTGGTAAATCCTCTTTGCATTTCTCTTTTGACTCCTCTAGAGAGACCTCAGCTGCTAAAGTTTCTGAGCATAGGAGTAGCATTTCAGAACAAGCTCCTAGGGCTGCATTCGGGACTAGTAATTCTTCTGATGAAGTGAAATTAAAAGAAAGAAATGCAAAAAGATCTGATGAAGCTGAAATTTCATTACCAGCATCCTCTTCTACTAAAGCATCGAGTCCCTTGGACACTACTAATTTGTCCTCGGTGACTGCTCAGAAGTTAAAGAGCACCAGTAGTAAGAGTAGCTCTATGTTGGCCCCTTTGAAGATTGGGGAAGTCCAACTTTTGGCATCCAAGGCTGCAAGTACTAGGAAGTGTGCTGAAGTTATGAAACATCCTCCTCCAGGTGCAAAATCTGGGAGAGTTCATGACCATCTGAAACATAATGGTTTTGCCATTCACCGTGTAAATTCTCAACATGGAAGAAGTGGTTTGAAGGCATCAGTACTCAAAGTTGTAGACCAGTGGACTAAACCAAAGTCATCAGCTGAGAATGATATGACAGGAAGACATTGTCATAAGGTATCACTGAATTCTAGGATGCTTTCTTCATTCTTTAATACTTACTTACTACATCAACAAATTAACAAAGCTATTTATTCTTATCAATTTGTTTGTGACATGCAGGGGATCTTTCCATATGAAGTCTTTTCTAAGCTATATACAAATAAAATTGAACTCCAGCCTTGTGGACTCATCAATGTTGGCAATAGGTAATCCCAATCTACTCCTTTCATAGTCTTTACTGGGATTTATGCTTTCTGAAGAAGTGCGTGTTTTTTCGTGGCTGTTATAACTTATAGTCTTCAGCTTGTGCTGCAAAGAAATCCAATAATTTGTAGCTCACATTCGCTTATGCGAAAAAATACCATATTTGTTGCAGCTGCTTTGCTAATGTTGTCTTCCAATGCTTGATGTTCACTCCTCCTCTGACGACATTCTTCCTACAGCAATTTCATTCTAGAGCATGTGCGTCTCTTGTCCTAAGTTCTTCTCTTATGTGATATATGGTGCTTATGTTGGAAGGTTATATTTTATTATAATTGTTATATCAAGCTCTTAATAGCTCGTTTAACTATAGGTCCAAACAAAGAACAGTGCTTCACTTGCGGGTTTGAGAAGCTGGTCATAAATGCAAAAGAAGGGAAGTCTCCACTGTCCCCTAATGCGTTGTTATCTCAGCTGCAGGATATGGGAATTTTTCTTGGGAATGGCAAGGAAGAAGATGCACATGAATTCCTGAGGTGAACTGACATTTCTGGAATCAAACAAACTTTGATGCATGTATATTACAGTTGGAGGATCTTAATTTAATTCCATTTTTTTCTTGCATTTTGTAGGTTTGTTGTTGACACAATGCAGTCTGTGTGCATTAAGGCATCTGAATATGATATACCAAAAACTAGCAAATTAGAAGATACAACGCTTATTGGTTTGACATTTGGGGGATACCTCCGATCAAAGGTATCATTACCTAGTATAATTCTGCTTTACTCTTTGTACATTTTTTTGGAAGGAGTGGTAATCCTGGTTGTTTACTTTTCATTTCAAATAATTGAATATCTACCAGATTAAGTGCATCAAATGTCAAGGAAAATCTGAACAACGTGAGAAAATGATGGATCTAACGGTTGAGATTGATGGGGATATTAGCACCTTGGATGATGCTTTGCGTCGATTTACAAGGACTGAGATATTGGATGGAGAAAACAAATACAGATGTGGCAGGTTGGTTTGCATTTCCCTTTGTGTTGAACTTCGTGGGGTCCTTGGATATTTCAATTCTAATTCTATGGTTTTGTGGATCACTAGAGTTCTGTATCAGCTTTATATGGTTTTGAGGTGGACATGATATCAATTGAGTTCATAGCTAGCCAAATAATTCTCTTCCATGTATTTCGATTACTATACCCCTTTAACATATCAAGACAGAATGATCACAATTGGTATCAGTCCTTTGTTTTCTTAGTTGGAACCAATCACCAATAACCTCTTATAAACGTACATTTGGTTCTGGTAGTGAGGGTCAATGGTTGAAGGCTGCTAATCCTTTTTCTTTTTTCTGTGAGTAGCTGTAAATCCTACGAGAGAGCCAAAAAGAAGTTGAAAATAGTGGAACCTCCCAATGTCCTTACAATTGCACTAAAAAGATTCCAGGTAAACAATATCCAGTGATGAAGTCCCTGTTTGTTTCTGAGAGTCTCATTTGTGTTTTCTTGTTTGCTCACAATTCCCTGACACTTGATTTTTAAAGGCAGGGAGATTCGGGAAGCTCAATAAGTTGATCAGGTTTCCAGAAACTCTAGATTTGGCTCCATATGTCAGCGGAGGGAATGAAAACTCTCATGACTACAAACTCTATGGAGTCATTGTTCACTTGGATATAATGAATGCGGCGTTTTCTGGTCACTATGTGTGCTATATTAGAAACAGTCAAAACAAATGGTACAAGGCTGATGATAGCACGGTAAGTTGCTCATATGTTATCCATCCAAAAGAATGCTGCAAATTAGTTTTAAACTAGCTTTAGTTGTCAGTTACCTTTTCACTTGGGTTTGTTAGTTGTTGATCTTTTGAAGCCACTAGAAGTTTCTACCTCTTTTTGACAACATTTTAGGTTTACAGTGTTTTTGCCTCTTCCTCTTCTGTGATAGAACTCTGAATAGGTTCATCATATAATCTTCCCAGCTTTTGGATGATGAAATTTTATTCGAGAAAAAAAATGTTCTATCTCCATTGTAGTTTGCAAAGTCTTAGGATTGGTTGATGAGAGAACAATATTTGGCTTCTACTCGTTTGCCTGTCTCTTGTCATTATCATCATTTGTCGACCTTACATTTCAAGAAATTTTCAATGTTCGATCCTCATTGTGCATTGACTATTTTCAGGTGGTGATTTCGGATGTTGAAAGGATATTGACAAAGGGAGCGTATATGTTGTTCTACGCAAGGTAAATGATATATTATTTAACACTCTTTAAGACTGTGGATTACATTCAATCTGGTTCGTTATGGTATATATTATGAATTGCCTACAGGTGCTCTCCAATGCCTCCAAGGTTATCAGTATGTACCAAAACTGAAGCATCCTATAAAAAAAGCAAAGTGCTAGTACATAAGGCGAATGAGAAAAATACCACATCAATGTCACGACCTGTGCTTAACACGCCCAATGGTGTTCGACCTGGCAATATACAGTCATTTTATTCCAGTTTCCAGAGGCTGCAGAGAATTTTAGAAGATGACTCGTCGAGTGACACTTCTTCTCTCTTTGACAGTAACTCAGATGAATGCTCTTGTAGCACAGATAGTACAAGCATGGAGGACTTTGCTGATTTCATTTTTGGAGATCATCAGGGACGGGCTCACGGACAGTCGGACGCTCCCTCTCCGACATCATCGTCTTCCTCGTCTTCTCCTCTCTTCACAAGGCATTCACCGCTAAGTCGTTCTTCTCCAGAAGCCTATGGAACCTCAAGACATCGCCAGCCCTTGGGAGGAGAAAGGTAAGAGAGACGATGATTTTTTGTCCAATGACCCCAACTAAGTCCAGTAGTAGAACTAAGTAGATTGATTACACGTAGATGAAGTGGTTTTATTAACAAACCTTAGGCTTGGTGAAAGTGGTTAATGAGAAGTGGTATATAGTAGTGTACAGTGGGGAAGAGAGATTTTACCCATGAAAATGTATCACGTAATGATCACGTAACTTTTTTCTAATAAGTTCTCTCTCTTCTATTATAATCATCAATAAAGTTATTCCAATCTTAACTCAATGTACAGCCTATGTTTCTTTGCAATTTGCACAACTTGGAACCTGCATGTAAAAGTCTTGATGCATAAAGAGATCATATGATGCTTATAGTGGAGAACAAGTAAACGCATCTGATGAATGGTACCAAACAATAAGTATATTAAGATTATCCAATAAAAGAGACAACAGTCAACACGAACAGCGAAGCATCCTCTAAGAACAAGTATGATACGAAAATCGTGAAGAAATCAGAAAGTACTTCAACATACAACTGAAGTGAGGGACAAACATAAAAGCAGTTCATATACGAGCCACATAAGAATTGGCCTGTGTCACATATCTCACCCAACGATATGGGTTATAAGTACTTGATTTCTTTGCTATCTGCAAGTATTTGACCTGCATCACCCAATTCATTACTCATTGGAGATGATTAAGGAAGACAACAGTCTCT
>JAKUCM010003941.1:0-15971 GCA_023374145.1 Lepidium sativum | reverse complement strand
AAATGAATGGCTATAAAAATACATCAAGTGATATTCGAGGATGATCTGGTCCTGGAACAAGGACTGTTAAGAATAAGAACTCTGACTTCATACACCATGATGGTGGTAAATTACATGGTGTAACAATCACTGGCCAAACTGAATATTGTCTCTCGTGTTTCCCAAATGGACCAAACTCATTTGTACTTAACCCGAGATATACATTCTTATTATCCCTAGAAAAATCTGGATAAACAGACTTAAAATATTTTCATGTCTTAGCATCCGAAGGGTGTGCAATCTCCCCATGTGAATTATGTTCGACATGCTATCCCATTGCAGCTGTTGTACGTTCTGAATGATATAACATCTTCAACCTATCTGCTAGAGGTAAATATCATATTCGTTTGTATGGGACCCAAGATCTACCACTAGTTTCCACAAACCAAGGTTTATGACAGAAACAACATTGCAGTGGATCTGAATCCGCTCTCCAATATATCATACAGTTATCGATACAAACATCTACCATTTCATATGGTAATTCAAGGCCTGCAACAAATTTTTGAACCTCTATGTAAGAATATGGAGCAATATTTTCTTTGGGGAGACTCCTCCTAAATAAATTAGCAATCGCATCAACGCAAGTCTCAACTAAATTGTAATATTTCTTGATATTCATCAAGTCAGTTGCAGTTGATAACGGAGATATGTTATCGTCACACCCACTATACAAAGGCTTCTTTGCTGTCTCTAGCATATCATAAAATCTTTGGGCTTCGAGATTAGGTTTTTCTCCTCTATTTCTTCCCTCCTTGAAGGCTGGAATATTCTCTCTAAATGAATTGTTCACCATTTGAAATGTACCAACATTGTTCCCCACCTCTACAGCTGATTCAACACCTAAACGACCTTCGCTAGGTTCACTACTACTACCAACATTACCCATAGATGCATCCTCTCCATGCGAGTACCATACTTTATACCCATGAATAAATCATATACTATATACATGAAGCCATACTTCTTTTACAGCAATAAATCTCATATTCCGGTATTTTGGACAAGAGCAGTAAATCTTACATGTTTCTCGCATCAAACTTTGATTTTCGGCGAACTCCATAAATTGTTTGAGGCCTTCTGCACAATCTTCGTTAAGTAACTTTGTTTCTGGATCAATTCTTTCTTGATCCATCCATGAACGAAAACGAATATTTGACATTTTGGTTTCTATTTTTGTTTTGAGTAAAGATGGTGAAAATGAAATGAATGTGTCGTGTATATATTACACTTTTCCGACGGTTTCTTACCGTCTCACCAACTTTCTCACACTTGAAAAAGATATATGAAGAATGTTTATTTTAATTTTACCGGTTCACCGTCAAAAACGGTCAGAATTCCCCAGAAATATCCAAATGGATGGAAACGGTCGAAAATTTTCTACGCTTTCTGACTAAGTTTTTTACTTTTCTCCTGACCGTCAATTTATGTTGTTATACTATCAGAAATATCCGACAGATTATTTACAGAGTCAGTTTACGGCCTGGTTTCTTAATATACTACAAATCCACAATCGAACTCATGAGACTCATCACTTCACCAAAAAAGAAAAAATAAACTCATGAGACTCATCTAATAAGGGTGAGCTTGCGTGTAAATTTAAATGAGTAAAATTATTTATTTTAAGATAATACTACCTAAATTTGAGAGGAATCAATAAAACATGTGTTGAAAGTAAAGAACAAACACAAAATCAGTGTAAAGATAGACGTTAAGTAGGCTAGATCCATGATGTAGATGAGTGGGTCAACTCATGTATCTATCACAAAATACGATTTCAACCACCAGCTTTATTATTTTATTGACGTCAGCCAGGTTTTAGTGCCATCACATTGAAATACTTGACTTATTAGATTCTGTGACGTACAAGAAATATACATTATTACCGAGCGTAAAATCTAACCTAAAATTAAAAAATGTAATCAAACCATTCAACCAAATATATATACAAACTAACTTACCTATCTAACTCTAACTAATCTAACCTTTAAAGCAAAAAAAAAAAAAAAAAAGGTTAGAAACTAATGAGGCGATGACAAAAGAGAGGAATGAGAAAAAAATTAATGTGTTGGCTTATATAGTAAAATTCTAGACATCAGTAAATAATCTATTTTTGGGGAAATCAAAATTAAATTATGTTGATCGAGCGTGTAAACTTAAATTTCTTATAGATATTTATGTTGGAAACTTTTTTGCATGGTTGGAAAATACAGTTAATGTAGTTTTAATCTAGTACTACTATATCCTAACAGATTTTTTATTGTCGCACTACAAGAATATATATCGGATTCCGACAGTTAAAACCGTCAGATATGGTTGGTAACAAGTCATTTCAAATCGTTATTGACGATATCAAAGTGGTCGATTTAGGATAGTCTAAAAACCAAATTCCATCAGTTGAAAAAATTTTATGCTCTACAAATTATCAATAATAGTTGAAAATTTTAAACCACGATCTGAAACTTTGTAATGGTCGGTTGGATATGGAAAGTCTTTGAAGGGGAGGATTCGCCTAATCATGTGCGTACTGGAAGCATGGGAAGACTTACCTGTATGATTCTGAGTGGCTTAGAGATTCTCCTTGTCACCACAGATAAGTCTGCAAACTCTTAAGGGAAGTGGATCCCGGACTTTCCTAATACAGAGCCGAATTGGACATTCTTCTTGTTGGGAGGGCATCTGCAGGATCCACGGGTGGTTTGAGGCGTTGTTGGTCTCGTTGGATCCATAAAAGGCTCAAGAATAATCTTCAAGTGGTCCGGAGTGAAAGTCGTTCCTAAGATGGGTTGTGTTGCTTGAAAGTTGGCGTTGTCGCTAATAAGACCTTAGCGCAGAAGGTCCAAACTTCTTTTGGGCTGATTGAACCTCGAGGATTTAGTTGATTGAGTCAAGAATCCACAGTAATCGGCTTTTGTAGCGTCTATAGCGCGTGGTTAAATGATTGTATGTCTTCATGATCTTTCGAGGAAGGTTGTTGAAGTGAACTCTTTAGGTGCTCCTTCGATGCTTGAGTGATGGACGGGTAACTGAGTTTAAGCAGCTAAAACATTACTTTGAGTGGTTTTTGGGGACGGTCTGGTCTAAAGATGGGGACGTTTTTGAAACGTTTCATGTGTGTTTTAGGAATCCTAAAGACAAAAATAAATACAATATAATTGGAGACTAAATTAATGGTGTAATACTCCATTCACTCACTAAGGAGAAACAGGTTGAATTCAAGTCGTGCTCATGATTTGGTTTATATCCACAACTATCTTCGTATTTTATCAAGGAATTCCAATGATGATAATACCAAGATGTGGGATGTCGGTGGAGATGACTTTGATTCCATGGAAGGTGTAGGATTTTTGGAGTTGGATGGTCTCATATTAGATGAACTGGATTTGGAAAATGAGTTGATTTAAGACAATTGATTACTTTTATCTTTTATTTACTTGGGATATATGTATCATTTTAACTATTTTTATTAATATGTTATGAGACTTTTATATATATAATATATATATATACGTACCTATACCGTCTCCGCTTCTATAAATTATGAGTTTTGCCGTTTTAAGTACCCGTACCCGTCTCGATGCAACTTAGAAACACATATACAATGCCCTTACTGGTAGTAATCCCTACCAGAGAGACGAAAGAGCGTTGTTAGTAGGAAATAGAGCAATCAGTGATTAGCAAGTGAGACTAATACCTACTGCTTGCAACCAAATATGATCACGAAAAAGTGATGAAATATTTTGTGCCTAGGTTAAAAGTCACGAAAAAGATATTGAAAAGTCACGAAAAATGTCCAAATAGCCACGAAAAAAATCAGTCTCGGAAATTAACCACGAAAGTAAATTAGTCATGGATATTTTTTTCCGTGACAGTTTCGTGGAAATATTTCATCACTTTTTTGTGATATATATTGAAATATTGGCTTACTAGCACGGAACAGGCCAACCTGGCTACAGGTTCGTATAGATCAGGAAGCCTCAGCACACAATGCTTAAGAAGCTATCCTAGAATGATTTCGGTGTGATCCTTTATACTCAATTGTCTCTGACATACCTATTGGCTTTGTCCACTTTTTTTTTTTTGTCGAAATAACACTTCATTAGAAACTCAAGTAGCCAGTAAATCCATAATGAAGAAGAAGCAATACATTGCAAGAAAGCAAAAGTGCATAGATAGGGATAGAAATCCGGTCATAACAATCCAGAAAGTTATTATTGAAAACATGAAGGTCCTGAATCCAGCTCCAACGAGATTCTTCATGATCCTTATAAAATCCGGTCATAACAATCCAGAAACTCTTGATCTGAAGCTACAGTAAGCAGATGCAAACAGACTCAAACTGCAATAGAAGCTAAACTCCATTGTAGGCATCTCCATATTAATGGAGGAAGCAAAAGGTGGACTCTGCCATACCATAATTTCGCATACTCGATCCCCAAAGGAAAAGAAAGGAGTTGTGATCCATGTTATAGATCCAAAATAACCCAATCTAAGTCCCACAAATATGACTTTGACCTCACGAGCCCAATTAAGGTAAAGGAAATAGATAAAAGATTTTTTGGATACCTTCGTAAATACCAAACCCAAAGAAATGGTCCACCAACAGGCCCACTAAAAAGTGAGAATGTGAATGACACAGATCTAATCCTAATTGAAGGGTGTTATTCTGTGCTACCATCTTTGTTAATCTCACCGGAATTTAGCTGAAGGTCGGAGGATACACCGTAGAGTCGTCGGACTAAGGTTGATATCCACCCAGTTTGGACATCAGACAAGGATTTGAACCCTTTCTGTTGAAGTTGATGACAACAAATATGACAGAGGAGGACTGTTCAAAACCTCAAAACATATATCAAAGGAGAAGAATAGAACTCGGAAATAAACAACGCACCGTGAGGCACGAAGGAGGAGAAGATGGAGCGATAAGGTTCGCCATGATTTCACCGGAGAAATAGATCAACAGGTAGAGCCACCGGGTACCAAAAACGCGAAGGAGATGAGTGGTGTTCTGGTTACAAACTACCCGATTAAGGGTATAGCCGAGTACAAAGAATGTACAATTTGCTACAATTCTGTACCTATTTAGCTATGAAAAATGTTGACTGAAATTTCTACTATTCAGTTGGGAAAATATATGTTCCCTCATTTGCAAAACATATATTGGTTTGGAAGAATTTTTTTCCACATTTAATGCAATATTTATTATATTTTTATATATATTGACTACTTAAATTCTGGAGATTGATTTTTAATCGGTAGATATATTATCTATAGTTGAAAAAATATTTTAAATTTTTTTTATTTATGTGCAAAATCTTAGAACTTATCAAATCAAATACCAACTATGATTTAAAATAATTTAAACGTGAATTATTTTTTGATCAAACTAATTTAAGTATGAAAATTAGCCAAGTCGACTCAATATCTGATTCGTATATTTTTTCTGGCCAAAACGTCATGATCGTTTTCATATTAGGAAGACTTTGCACGGTTACGTGATTCGTTTTTGTCTTTTATACTTTCAGGGATTCCTCGTAACCTCAATTATAGAACTGATACTCTCGCCAGATTTATAAGGGAGACAGGCTATAGTTGATTGTAATAATTTTTGCTTGTGCACTTTAGCACCTTTATAATATTGCTGTTGACCGAAAAAAAAAACCGTCATAATCGTTTTCTTATCATAAATTTCCAATATTTGTAATTGCTTACTGTATATCAGTTATCGAGTACGGGGGTCTTAGGAATAAAAATTTGGATATTCGTCGACGAAGAATAAAAAAAATTAGTTGTATCACAATGGAAATGTGATGTTACACGATACACGAGTACTAGCATGTTTCTGATTGTTGACCATTGTTCAGGTGAACTGCATGTTAAAAGTCCACAATATACGACTATTTCATAATATTCATTTTTCAAAATTACCTTTAGAAATATAAAGTAAAGTATATATATATGTGTCGATTATCACATAATGGACATAATAGACATGTGATGTTACACAATACATGATTTCTAACATGATTTTGAACTATGTTAAATGACTATTATTGTTTCAGAAACATTAACAAAAATAGTTATAAAATGAAAATAAATTAGCTATTTGATCAAGGATAAATTAGTAAAATAACAATAGATAGTATTAAAACTGGACAAATGAGAATTGCATAACCTAAATTTATAATCTAACATTGATTTCTTGATTTACCTAATTGTGTAAAATTGAGAGAAAATTGAGGAGACAGCAAAGTGAAAGATTCTAACAATAATCAGGGTTATCTACGAATGACCGGTGTGGATGTTGGTAGAAGATTGGAAGAACTCTTACCATCGGTTTAGAACTGTAAGAGAAGACTTAGCAGATGTAAACTTCCATATAACTGTAACGTGAGTCACTCAACCTAACAGTACTGATAAGAATGAAGACCGTGGGTGAGATGTCATAAACCTTACCGGTATTAGAATATTGGCTTCCAACTCAAAACTAATTGGCAATGAGTGGAGAGATCCATATCTTATATATATTAGAGAAGATCCTTTCTAACTTCCAATGTGGGATATTATTCTCTAATATGTCCCCTCGAGATAATGGCTATTTAGCCATTAATTTCGGTATGTTCGGGGATGGATCGACGACACCAATCTTGGACTTAGGTTGTTGATAATTGGACCAACTTTGAGTCAGATTGGGTAAGACAGTGTGGATCGTGGGCTCTGATACCATATTAGAATATGGGCTTCCAACTCAAAACTAATTGGCAATGAGTGGAGAGGTCCATATCTTATATATATTAGAGAAGAGTCGGACATATGAAATAACTTCGACAGGAGAAAGAGTCGAAGATAACTAAAGGTTTAACAGATCAAGTTAACATATCTTTGTTTCCATGTAATAGGACTTATGTTTTTTATGTATTCGGCAAATGGAATCCATACCTGTTATTATGGAATCCAATAAGTATTATGTATGAAAGTTGTCTTGAATTTCACATATTTGTAATAGAAACATAACTATGAAAGGGAACTTCATAAGTAAGGCAAGTACGCAATTTTCGATAACCAAAAGGATAAATACCCTAAATGGGCTAAAATCTAGGTATCAAACGGAACCATCAAACTCTGTTTATCGACATAATAAGCTTCTTAGCATCACTTCATACTGCCTCGCGATCAAGATTGATGCACTTCTCAGCACCACCATGAGCATGTGAATTTAGTAAGAAGAACCCCATAAAGCCAACGTCATTTGGCGCAAAAGTATGAGGAATATTGTGAATACACTCAATCGTGAAAGGGGTAAATTTCATGAAAAATAGTTAAAAATATGGTGAAAAGGATAATGAAAGTTAATTGATAATGTTTTGGTGGTTGACATAATAATTTGGATAAATATAACAAATAGGGAGAATTAGGATACATAAGAGGGGGTTTAGATGAGTAATATAAAGGGGGATAATTAAGATTTTGGATTCAATCGGATTAAGGGGCTAATTAGGATGAATAAGAGGGGGTTTAGAGGATTAATTTAAAGATGATAATAGTTTATGTGATTGGTATGTAGGATAAATGGAGATTATATGTTGGATATAAAGATAATTGTTTTCTGGTACACGTTGATTATGTCACCCATAGCTTCTTTACAAACTGCACATGGCCGGCGAGGGAGTATGTCATCCTTCATATACAAAGACGAAGACAAACAAACAACGATAATGGAAAGGAGTAAGCACATGTGCAATTCATATAGATAGAAAATATATGATTGCAGTGAACTTCTAGCAAAGAACTTAGCAACTACTACACAAATAAATATCACAACGGTCTATTCCATCATATAGAGAAAACTTATATCTTTTAACACAACAATAAGTGAAATTAGGTAGTTAAAAATGGAAAATATGGTATTAGAGTAAGCTGAAAAGCATGCTATCAGTACATATAGAGCTTGGTTTTCAAGGACCAAAAAAACACAAACAATTCTTTGTTAGTAGAGAAGTGCATATCATAGTCCAACAAACACATAAATTATAATGTGATGACACAGTAACTTATAATGTAGCCATGCTAAGTTTAGTTTTATATCTAGAACTTATAACTTACAGCAAGATAAGTTATAAGTTCTAGATATGATCCACATGGTGTTTTTTAGCACATATATGGATCAAGCAGGTAACACTTAAACCATTGTTGAAAAAATAATATCTTTGTTTTTGCTTATAAGATTCCAAATAAAAAAGTTTGATTTCTACATATAAGATTAACGGAATCGTACATATTCAAAAACATAATTGGTTTAAATTTTACAATCATTTATCAAAGTCGGAACTTAATTTTAACTAAATAAAATTTGATTGATTTGAAATTTGAAAAAATTGAAGAGCTAAAACAAGAAGAGACTGAAACCGACCGGGTTATTAAAGAAATATTTGTTCGGACCTAGACCGCTATGTCTAAGCGGTTATGCGGGTCGGCCCGCAGGTACGTGAACATTAGTTTTATTTTTGTTTTGTTCAATATACATGGACTAGATTAACTTCTCTATCTTACCGTAAATGTAATATATAAAAAATAATAGTCTCGTATTCCTTAAGACAAAGTTACAAATAATAGCTATGAGTTACGTACACTTAATTTTGAATAGCTTTGGTGATTAGTATTCATGAGGTTCACACATGAGTTATGGATAGTTTATAATTGTGGTTGTACTATGGTATGCGAAAGAAATTATTGTATTAAAAAAAACAGTGTGTTCCAAAGAAACTAGTATCTTTGATGAGGGAACTAGTGTGACTAAATGAAAAACAGAAAAATAGTGTAAATGAAAATCTAACGAGCCAAATGCATCTTTTCTCTTCACAAGCGATATGAATTATTTGAGCATAGTATAACTCTGTCTTTATCACACACGTGAACATAAAACTCAAAGCACAGAGTATAAATGAATGTGACATATGTACTAGTTTTATCATTTATCAAATCTCTTTTAAACAAATGAGAAATACAAAAGTCTATGTCTACAAGACACATATACAAAATGATTAAGCAAAAAAAAACACATATTTAAAATAGTTTGCAGAAACATGTTCAATATCTGCAAGTAAGACAAAATATTATGGACATATCCGCATACGCCTGCAGACCGTAAAGCTCAAACGTGCAATGTCCGCTATATGGTGGACATATTAAATATTTTCCAGACGTGTTTCCGGTTCTAGATAGACAAAGCTCGCGAGTTAGAGGCCCGCTTGACATCTCTATTGTAGCCTTTCATTTTGTATTTGTTTGATTTTTAACTTTCTCATTTTGTTTAACAACATGGAAGAGACATATGGTTAAGCCCTAATAAGTTTCTAGATTCCAATTGCATTCGTAATCCATACATATTGTGCTTGCTTGGTTATATCCGTAATTAGGGAATAAAAACATGAACGAATTCTACAAAGAAATGATAGAGAGAGGAGGCAAGTAAATATAGCCACTGCTTCTCCCAGTTACAGGTTAGTGATCTTTCAAAGAGCCCAACCTATTATTTTGGGCCCTGAATCAAATATCAAACTTTGGGCCAGATAATTTGTATATACTATGGATTATGCTCAATCTAAATGAAGCACATGTAAATTTGTTTGTAGTTAAATCAATCACAGATATAAACATGTAACATAGTAAGTAGATGATTACTCGTCTCTGTCATTGAAATTACAAACAATTTTTTAGGTCAAAAAATAGATATTTTCCGTTTCCAAAAACTTTGAGATATCTTAACTTTGCCAGTATTTTAATAATATTAACCCAATTAATCCTTTTTATATGGAGATAAATGTTAGGAATCGAAAAAAACTCACAAGTGAAGCAACACTTGGGTCGGTTAACAAGGAGCACTAGAAACATATATTATTTGGGATAAGTGTTTACATCATCTTATTCACTTTCAGTTTTTTGTGACCTAATATTGTTGAAAAGAAAGAATAGTATTGGGCAGTTTTACAATAAAACAGGAAATTATCGGGAAAAAAAACTGCATTTTGGTAAGAAAAAAAAATCATATCGGTGACAATAAATAAGTTTTGTTTGAAAGCCGTTAAACATAAAAAATATTTATATATTTGTTTTTTAATGATTTTTTAAAGTTAAGCATGATCCGTCACTGGACGTCATTATTTGGCTGACATAATTATGTGATTTAAACAAATATATCTAGAAGAAGGGAAAAGAAAGTTGTTGTAACTAAAAAATCATATCGAAAAGTGTGTTGTTTATATTAAGTAAAATAGGCAATATGAGACGAGAACTAGAGAACGAAATGAAAACCCAATGAAATGTATTTTTTTTTACATTAACTCGGGTGAATCCAGTTTAACATACCATAAACTTTAAGCCAGATTGTAAAAACTTATATTTTTATCTGATTTTGCTTCAACGAACCATAACATACGACGAATCCTGCCATGTGAGAATATGAGGTATGAACCTTGAGGAGCATAATCAACACATTCTTATATTTTATTCTATCACTAGATCACACTCGTATGGGTAACAAACGTAATTTTACTACGTACTAAGCATTTGAATAATGTTTTCCTAATATTGCATATATATATTCCTAATTTTGGAAACTGAAATTTTATTTTGTTATCCTGTTCCATTCTCAAAAACATATTGGAAACTAGTTTCAATTGAAAGTGCATTAACACACTCAACAAGATGAAAATAGGCATGGATAAAAGATGACAAAATTTGTTTTATTTAAGATTATAATTGTGTAGATAATGTGACCATGTCCATTATATCCTATTATATACTATTACAAGACAGGAAAATTAGTTCATCGGCTCAATGTTAATTTTTTGTGCAATTTCCATTTTTCTTTTTACTAATTAATTCAACGAATGAAAAGACTACTTCGAATATAAAATTTATAAAACAGTAAATCAAAGAAAATCAAACTGTATATGGTTAAAAGAAAATTTGTCAACAATTAGATCGATAAAGTTCAATTTATACACTAAATTCATTTCTGAAATTTTTGTTCACTACCACATTTTAAAAAAATGAATTTGAATTTCACATTTTTAAATTATTAATTAATATATTGATGAAAGAAATAAATTATTAACTAAAATATTTAATTACGATGTTGAAGTTTTTATAAAACCAATAAACCAAAATATATTAATAAAAGAATAATTGGAAAGTACTGATTATCGCTGCATTAAATTAATTAAAGATAAATGAGAACTACTGAACTATATATTGATATTTTTTTTTTTTTGTAATATATACGTTTTAAAGATTTTCTGTTGGGTTGGTTTTGTGAAAAATAAATATCCCGAAGTATTCTTTTTTTTTTAAAGAAAATATATCCCAGAGTATTTTTGTCTTTATGTAAAGAAAAAGAGTCAACCACTTGTTGAATTTCTTCAATCTTTTAACTCTTTTCAGCTTAATTTTTTTTCTTAATATACATATACGGGCATATACTATAACTGAAATTTCTCAGAAGAATTTTTTTGTTAAACCTTTTATACCCTAAAGAGAAAACAATTCTATATTTGGTGTAGATGAATCGGAAATCACCTGTTAAAAAAAGGAGAAGCTAATTTTACGCTGTCGGGTAGAAGCAAAAGGCAGTACTCTAAACAAAATTAAATTCGATAATTGGAGAAAGAAATGAATTTATTAATTTGTGATATGAAAAAAAAAAATGATTGCGATTACGGGGAAGTCTTAATCAAAGATGATGTCGACAACCGTAATACACATATATAAGGCCAAAGAGGAAAACAACAAGACAATAATTAAAACATATTATATTTCTTTTAAAATTTAACCCAAAAAGAGTAAAGAAATCTTCCAGAATTAGATCGGGGTCCACTCTATTCAGTGTTCACTATCATTTTCGACGTTGGGAAAAGTGGGCATCATCATCATCATCATCATCATCCTATTCTTCGCCATTAAACCTCACCTTCGAAGATAGATGACATATTGCTATATGACCATTATTCGATTGATCACTTCATTAACTAGAAAACGATATAAACTAAGTAAAATGTATAGAAATTTGTATATACGTTAGAGATTCTGGTCAATTCATCAAAATGTATATGTAAATGGATATATGAGTGTTTGACAAACTTTATATCTGTGAAATTTGTCGGATTTCATATACAAAATAAACTTCATATAATCTTTGAGAAAAATATATGATACTACTACCGCACGATTGTTTCACTATCGATATGATAATTCCATTAGATTTTCCTATCTCTTATTTTGTTTTGTTTGAGTTCAATAATATCAAGCTGAATTCGTTTATTCTATGATTCATAATGAAGTACAACATTTCGTCGTTTATTGCGGTTTTTGTGCATTTATATTAGTATTAATCATGTTACAAAATTCAGCAATTAAAATTGTTTGATAACTAAGTTTGTTTTATTCCCCAATCAACTATTAATCACCTAATCGTGTCGATTCGAGATCCACTTATTAATATATAATTCAAGCCAAATTATTGAAAGAACATCTTTCGTCTTTGATTCACACAACAATACAATACCATATAATATAATTGATCACACAATATCACAATTATTACAAAATTATCAAATGGAACAATACAAGAAAAATATAAAAGAAAAAAAAGCTTTTTTTAATTTTTTAATCACAAATCATAGAGAACCGGACGCTCAACTGCTTCACTCTACTTTTCTAGAGTGGACCCGTCTCAAGTCTTCCCATTATTTCACTTAAATGTATGTTTTGATAATGCAAAATAAAAAGTATATAAAACCTTTTTTTGGTTTGTTTGTTTGTCTTTTAACATTCTGGTATTTGAGTGTGGTCCCTTTTAGGGTCATGGCAATAGTTATAGACTAAGAAGTTCCTCTGTGCCCATGCCATCGCCCCCATTTGCTGTTGAGTTAATCCTCGAGAGCCATATGGTGCAGGCGAAGGCGGTCTGCATGACGCAGATGCGCCTCTCGTGCATCCTGCAAGCTTAAAGTTTTTGTACTTAGCCACAAAAGGTTGGTATCGATAATCGGCTTTGATCCTTCCGTTTTCCGTAGCCCAGTCCGATGCATCCCATATCGATCCGTATACCCACATCGGTCTTGTTGGGAATGTAGCTTCATTCTTTCTATTATATGTCCTTATCGGTATATCATCTACAAAGAATCTACAAATATGACAAAACATATCCAATTTAGTAACAAAAATGTAGTATATGATTTATATTAAAAACCTTTGTATAGAATAATTATTGACTTACACAATTTGATTAGGGTTCCACACAATTGCGTAATGGTGAAAATCTTGAGTAGGATCGAACCATAAGTTAAATTTCATTTCTCTTCCAATGACATTTCTGTCACCACTTCCTCTAGCAAACACATTTGTCTGAAGGCTATAAGGTTTTCCAGGTGTTGTCCCTAGGAACTCAATATCGACCTCATCGTGGTCTCCAGGATGCTCTTGATTATTTGATAGCTAAAAGCCAAAAAATTGTTTAAAAATACAAATAAAATTAGACAATTAATTTGTTTAGTTCGATCATTTGCTTACATAAAGAGACGTATCAACTCCAGCCGTGAAGCCTGATTGGAGCTTAATTGAAGCACCAAAGTAACCCGACGTGTATGAACGAAGAGACTTGAATCCGCTTCCTGTTTTTAGTCATATTTAATTAGTCACTAAAATCAATTATTTAAATACGACAAACAAATAAATTAAGTGATGGGAATAAAACTAATAAACATGTATAAGCTACCGACACAGTCTATAAGTCGTACGGTGTAATAAATAACATTATAAACTTTAATGCGCAAGGTTGACAAAAATAAAATAAAACAAAGAAATCTTCCACTTACCTAATTTAATACTAATCAAATATTGCATTCATTGAATTATTTTGTTTCAATATTTTAATCTTTATTTCTTTTAATGCCGGGTGGTTCGATCTCGAATAAAATATTATGTCTAGATGCTAGAAAAAACTAAGTAAAAATCTCTGAAATGCCATATATGAGAGATGTTTGGGTAGTGTACAATCACATCTTTGTCCCAATTTTTTTTGCTCCCCACCCAACTATCATCACATGCATGCAAATTAAAATTTGTAAGTATAATCTAAAACATGGACCAGCAAATTGAGCCCACAAATCTGTTTGGAAAAAGAAGAAGATTAAGATAAGAAACAAACCAGTGGATTTATCGAGCCAAAGAGTGACAATATCTTGTTCTCTACGTTGGTGTTGAGAGCCCCAAAGAGATTGAAATTGACGATCAAATGGTGAAGTCGGGACTCGAGAACTTGGGTAGTATCCAGGTGAAGGAGAACGTTGAGTGTGACCAAAATTAGGGCACAACACTAAGAGAGCTAGAAGGATAAGAGGCAAAGCCATATTTGAGAATGAAGTAAGAGGGTTTTGAGTGGTTACTACGAAAGAGGTAATAACTTCTAAAGAGAGACAAATATTTATGAAAGGAATGAAGAAAAGTGAAAGACCACAGGTGTGTATAAATAGAGTGATGTGAGGGTCCTACACTTATAGGAGTTAGCGACTGTTATCCGTTGATTGGATTGGCCTTTAAAGATTGATCCCATTGTCAATATATGAACATTTCATGTCAACTTACATCATATAATATTCAAATAAAGATAACTAATTGAGAAGAAAAAAGAAGAAGAAAAAATTCAAAAGAAAATGAGACTTCACACTACTTTTCGTAATTTTTTTTGTTAACGATTGAATCGACAAATTTCAATCTATTATCTAAAATGCATATTCTTAAATCATTTTCAAATTTATTATATATAATAGAGAAAAATCGAACATATGATAATATCATAAGTTGAATAACCCTAACCACCAATGATTAAATCAAAATGAACTTTCTTTTAAAACTATTAGTTTTATATGAAATATAGAGACGTGATAATGTTTTTTTAAGATATTATCTAACTTGAAACCATCACTTAACTAATTTTTGTTTTTTACAGTAAACATTGGCTGAACGTAAATAAATTCATTGAAAGAAGATGGTGCATGGCAGGCCAAGATGGATAGGGGACCAATAAAATAATATGCATATTTAATAAATTTTGATCTTATTCTGTTTGCTCCGGATTCATTTCGATATATAATTTTAATTTGATTAAAAAAAATCGAATTACAGGATTAGTTATATTTCTTACATTATATGAATAAAAATGGTCGAACACAGAACTCCTAAAATCTTAATAGCTACTATTAACTAACAATTTTACCAACATCAACAAATTTGTAGCATACAAATCAAATCCAACAATGAAAAATACTAGAACAATTTTATTGTTGAAATATCATTTTATTACAAAAAAAATCATGGAGATTTTTGGCAATTTTCTTGTCAAAAAGTGTTGCGATTCCGACAAATTTTCTATGGAAAAAGAAATACAAGAGATTTTTTTTATAAATCTAAGAAATTTCCGACGAATTTCCAAAGCATAATTTGACTTCATCGGCTATTAATCCCACATATAACTTTGGTTGATTGTTTGACAAAAAAGAATTAAAATATTCGTTTTTGATTAACCATATCGACAAATTCATTTTCCTACAATTGGAAAATCCAACTAGCTAGCTAGACTATTGCAAGAACTTGGTCTTTAAATCCCAGACATATATTCTCTTATAATCGCCTCACCATTTCCTACAATTAAGTGTTCTACAATAAATGCAGTGTGATTCTAACAATAACACAAATATGTACACACAGACAAAAAAATGCAGATAGAATTATTATTGATTATTAGAACCGTCGAATATGTTCTTATTTATTTGGATTCACAATATTGTCGGTCCAATCTATCGTTTCGTTCGCACGTTAGAAAAAAGTTCAAAAGCTTCACATATAAAAGAAAAAGAAAAAAAGAAAAAAAGAAG
>JAKUCM010003940.1:0-21299 GCA_023374145.1 Lepidium sativum | reverse complement strand
GAGAGAGATTTTTACTTCTGAAATATCATCCATTTCGGAATATAATTTATCTGTTTTAATCATAAGCAAGACGTAAGAGTGAAGAGTTAAGCATAGAGTGATTATGTCTTGATACTCAGCATAGAGTAGACATGATTTCACTCAAACACAAAATAGATTGCTACATCTCTGCAATTTTAATTGCAGTTCTTTTGACATTGTTTTTTTGGTCTGTTCCAACATAAAGTACCAAGAGGAGTTCAAGGATATTATCAAATATTGGCAAAGAGAAGAAGTGTTCAAGTAAGTTTTCTGATCTGACTGTGGTTATACAAATTTGGTTTCCTTTAAGAATAGTATATAACCTATAATTGTGTTGGTTCATTTAATTGATGTAAAAAGTATCATTCCACTAATTACGGTCTTAACTTTTGTAGAAATATTGTATTTTGCCGCATAACTCTTGGTATGATCATTTCAGAATCTTCAATCCACATGTTCATCTGTAGCTCGTATTGCCACACCATGGTATAAGCTATATTTACAAAGAATCTTTGGAAGTTTACGATAATTCTTGAAATCCTTTATGTTCAACAAGTTTTACGGCTTGGAAGCACAAACATATATGGTTCTACAAGTCTGTTTTTACGTTTAACTTTGAAAATTTCACAACTTTGTAACAATTGTAAGTACTCTGTTTATTGAGAAAATGTAATTTCCAGTAATTAACATATGAAACACGTGCAAATATTTCAATCTCAAGCTCCAAACATAGCCCAACTTTTACTTGGCATCAAAATATCTTGGTTCATTATATTTTTGTCTTTTGACATTTTATTGCTGTGGATCCAAAGATAAATAAAATAAAACAAAAATGTTTAGACCATCAATAGATAATATATTATAATTAATTTTTAGAATTTACAACAATGAAAACAAACACAAAGAAAATGAAGGTGAAAACGTTAAATTGAGATGTGCGGCGGCTAGGGTTGCAGAAAACCCTCAAATCGACGATAACTAAAAGACCTTTTTGCCCTTTATTAAATTAGAATAAAAAGAAATTAACTTGATAATTACGGGCCCGAGTATCGGTGGTCCAGTAGTGTAATCACTTTACAAATTATCGTATCTTAGTTGATTAAAAAAACTTAACAATTACGGTATATTCATATGCTTTATATTTATATACTTGTGTTTGTGGTTATATATTTTTAAATTTAGATAAATTTTGGGAAATAGTCAAAGATATACAAACTTTCAGTAAGTTGCCAAAAATTAAATATGAGTTTATGTTATTTTGCCAATTTAAAATTTATTTTAGTCAACTTTAACTGACTGTTAACTATGGTTCCATTAAATCCTCAGATTAGAAGGAGAAACCAAATCCCTATATTTTCTATATCTCTTTCTACGTCTCTCGTTCTGCCATAATATCTTCGTGCTTCTTCTCTTCTAATTCTCCTTCATTTTCGAATCTCCTTCTTCTACAATTCTGCACTTTCTGTCACAGAGATCAAGGAGAGCAACGAAAGAAAGCAGAATGAAGAGGAAGTTGATGTGGCTAACTAAATGACGTAGCAAGGTTTAGTCAACAGCTACTTGCTTAGGATAAGAGTTGTTGTGTTAGGAACTGTTTTGCTTTTGCTGTTTCCCATTTTCTAGTACAAAGTCTCGGGATAATATTCTAAACTTTTCTGTTACACTTTCTTATTTGATTCTCATCAATTTCTCAAACAATACTTTGGTTTATTATAGGCAGGAGGAAATCGTTTGATTTAATCACTAAAGCTTATGTCTTCATGATTTATATTATGCAGCAAATCCTTTGGTTTAATTTGTAGGTAGTAAACAAAACCAAATTTGAACTATTAGCAACATGTGTTTTACACTAATAGACCAACTGACTTGTTGCTGAAAAAAGCATATTAACTAGCCCTGTGAACGGAGCAAATACTTTTAACTTACGATTCGCTTAGATTCGAAAATTTTGAATATCCAAAAATTCAGATATCCGTGTTTTTTAAATCATGGATAATCCGCTCTGATCCATGTACAATACTAAATAACAAAACACATAAATACAATTCACTATTCATAAACAACAAATTTGAAGCCTTTAGCCACACTCACACAAATCTATATCTTAATTACCACTGAAACTACTCCAGAACATAAATAATGCGACAAAGTTGAAAATATGTCTTCCCTTTTCTCGCCACAAAAGAGACAATACCACTCCCATGTAAGATCTAATAGAATATTTGTATAACCATATCTATATTTATCTTTAAATAATCAACAAATGGACTTTTTGGGCTTTCTATTAACGATTATTTACAGTAATATAAATATATAGTGTATAATAAATTGTTTATTCTTCAACCTATGTATATACATAATTAAGGATTTTAATACATGTTTGATACTAAATCAATCGGAACGCATATCCGGTATTTAAAAAAAAATGATATTTGTGATTTGTTTCGTTTTTAATGGATACTAGATTTTGTTGTTTGCTTTGTTCCAAAATTTTACAGATATCTGGAATTTTCGGATTAAATTAAGCAAATACAATATCAAATAGGATTTTACAGATATTATACCCACCCTTAATATTAAGTCAATGTCGAATTCAGTTCCTAAATCTGGTCTGCAACAACCAACATGTGTTTCACAACTGAGAGTCTAAGAAAATGACTGTTTCCATTTTCATTGAGAAGTGAATCTCTTGTCTCCAAATAATTTTTGCTAGAAATCAACATATGTCGTACAAGGTTTTACCTTAAAATAAAGTTCAAAATTAAACAAAGCTTTAACAATGTCTTGACAATGAAACAAAATGTTCTTGTTTGTCTTCCTCTCCATCGACACGTCTGAACCTTCGAGTTAAAGCTTTCTTAATGTAGGCATTTAGACATGATTTAGAAGAGGATAGAAGAATAAATAACAAGAAGAGAATCAAAGACAAGTTCAGATATGTCGATGTCGACTAAGGAAGAAGAAACGGGATCAAAGAAAGTGGAGAATTGAAGAAAAAGAATAAGTATTGAGATAGAAGAAGCACATAGATGACTATGAAGATAGAGATAGACAGAAAAAATAAGGATTTGGTTTTCTTTCATTTTTTTTAATTTAGCGATATAATTGCACAATCGTTAGTTAGCAGTCATCAACTATGGGCCTCTGTAAATTCCCAGTACAATGGGAAAATGTTTTGCAACATTTCCGCATTATACTATCACATGTTTAGGGAATGTATTAGGTTGGTCGATCCAACGGTTGACAAAAAAAAATTGTATCACTTCATCCAAGATTAACTTCATCTTGTTCTTACAAGAAGACCTAAGATTAACCATTGTAGTATACATTTATTGTTTCTATGACAATGATACATTAACATGATATAAAGAGTTCTTACTTTTGTACCTTTTTCTTTTAAAACATATACAGAGGGAACACTGAAACTACGTATTCTTTTTCTGACTCTTTGATTCTCCTGAAAATCTGATCTTTAAACATGTTCATGAAAAGAATCAATAAGAGGTTCATTTGATTCTTGGGCAGTTCCCAGAGATTTTGGGACTTTCTTCTCTGGGTATAATACATAGTGTTGAAACATGAAGAGGATATCGAAAAATACTGAGATCTGTTGAAAAGGTTAAAGATTTATTAAAAAACAGAGAGCATTCAGATATAAGAGGTGATATTGAAAAAATAAAAGTTTCTTACAAGTGATAGAAGAGTCTTTCCGATGTTTCCATAGAAATTCACCCAAGAATCTAAAAGAAAAAAAAGAGAATATTAGTGTTTCTGTGTCGAAATGTTATTGTTATTATCAGAGCAAACAAAAGCTATTTGATGTAAGGGGAAGAGATTGTTACTTTGGTCAATAGATTGTATAACCATCTGCATATAATTAGCAAGTCCTCCACCAAAATCAAGAAGGATATTCCCGATGCTCCATCCGACAGTGCTCTTCCTATTGAAGTTCATCTTTGCCTAAGAACATAAACACATGAATCTGAGTACTATAGATTCAATCACAGGTTAAGATATTAAGGTCAGGAATCGTTTCTAACCTGTGGAATGTACTTGACGCATGTCATGAAGACCTGAATCGAGCTATAACAATGAACCACAGAGAAAACATTTTTATCAAAAACATCAAATTACCATCGACAGAATTGGTTTATAAGGCTCTATGCAACAACTTACTTGAAGACCGTGATGAGCCAAAGCCAAGAATGTGTAGGTAATGCTATGAAGAAACAGATAGCTGCAAGTCCCCACACAACAATCACAATACCTGAAGCAAGTCTGGATACTTTTTGAGGTCCACGCTGAGAGTAAATCACTAATAATCATCAGAGAAAAAAAGAAAGAAAGAAAGAAAAGAACACGTGTACAAGTTAGAGAAAACAAAGCAACACTGAACATAAAGCAAAGCAACTTCATTACTCACTTCGTACATAACGATTTGGAATAGTGTAAGAGCTGTCATTACAACAGCATGGATTGAGAAGGCAACGTCATTTGCAGCCACAGGTATCATCTGAAATAGGCAAAATTTTATAGCAAAACGTCTCATGCCCAAAACTAAAGTACCTCTAACAATCTACTGTTTGATGGAAAATGTAGTAGCACACTGAAGAAACAATCCTTTCTGTCACAGAATTGATTTTTCACAACAAGAAAAACACCATGGACATCTCTGGAACTACTAGAAACATATACTCATATATACATCCACACGCAACAATATGTTAGAACTTCGAAAAGGTACAAACTTTTATTTATTTATTGACTTCACTATCTGAGAATTAAAGGAAAACCTTTTAACCATGAAGATAATATTAGAATTTAGTTGATAGATTCCAAAACACTAAAAGAAGAGAATTTGGGCATATAAGTTACCAAGAACCAACTCTAATCCAAGACTAATTTCAGGGTTCCATCCTAATCTACTCCATTCAATCGAAACTGATCAACAAAAGTGGATATATTGATAAACACACAACTTGGTTAATTAGATACTTAAAGCTTCAACTATGCAATATGAGAAACACAAGAGAAAGAAGAAAAAGACCTCTTTATCGCCATAAGTGTCAAAGTATTGCTTCTGAATAACTGGACTAAAGTAGAGGCAAACGTTGTAGATCATATACGACGAGTGCTTAGTCAAATTCAACAACACGAAGTCGAAGTTCAATCCAACCACACTTTCCCAAACCAAAACAAACAAAAATCAAATATAGAAATTTATTTCAGATTCATTTACAGACCTTGAAAAATCTCGATAAAATAGTTAGGTACCTTTTTCTGCGGAAATTCAAAATCAACTGTGGGTAAAAGCTAATCGACCACGAAGTAAAAGCAATCCATCCAACGATTTCATACGAGATTTCAAGCGGAACCGAATTCCAAGAAGCCATTTTTGTTTCTCCGATAGAGAGCTAAAAATGGCGTTGTTGCTATTGGAAGATGAATAATGAAGAAGAAAAAAAAACAGTTCTAAAATATGGGTCCCGTAAAGATGACGTGTCATGATCTGGAGAGTAATGGTATCGAATTCCTCGATCTTAGCGTGGAAGATGTAACAGGTGATTAATGATCCTTTTTATATGAACCTGGCTGTCTTCACGGGTAAGTTCGTATTTGTTTTAACCGAATTAAGACTAAAGCAATTTGGGTCGGATCATTATGGGGTCAAACCGGTTAGGTCGGACCAATGAGGCCCACATGACCATTAGCCCCAATAAATTAATAAAACTCTGTTAGTTTTAAATAGAGCCGCAGAAGATTCTGAATAAACAATAGAAAGGTTACAAGACTTAAATCAGCTGAAAACAGAATGTTATTTGGAGTTGTAGTTTCACGGTTATGGTTTTGAAATCTATTTACCAAAATTGAGGTATGATTATTGGACATGAGAAGCAGTTCATAGTAAACCAAAATGAATCACAATACAATTTGCATATTGTTGGAAAGTATATGGCATATTAGTCACATGTTACGCACGTGCTTTCAATATTGGTTTAGTTCAGTTAAGTGTTAGATCTAATTGGAGATTTAGGTCCGTATCTAGCTTTCAATAACAGTTAGATACAGAGGGCATTCTTTGACAATCTGTGATACACAATTCTCTCAATTGATTTTGGAATGAACAACGTTTCTTTTTTGGTACCCGATTCTATATGGTATTAGAGCTTCTTTCTTTGAGCTTCATCTTTTTTTCTTTTTTCTCATTAAAGCAACTTTTGGTTCTTCATCATGTCTAGTGTTAAAAAAAATGTAGGATCGATAGTTTCAATTCCTCTGGCGGTATCACCATAATCTCTGTCAAGCTCGGACGAGCTTTGATTTCTCCAATCTTGTTAAATTGAGAAAATTACAATGAGTGGTCTGTGGAGATGCTCAATGCGTTGCAAGCTAAAAGAAAATTGGGATTCATCAATGGAGTTCTCAAGAAACCTGCGGCAGATGATGAAAACTACAAGAACTGGTACAACGTAAAATCCATGGTCATTGGTTGGTTACGAGCTTCGATTGAACTCAAGGCAAAGTCTACAGTGACTTTTATCTCTGATTCACGTCAGTTTTGGAATGAATTGAAGTCTCGCTTCTCTGTTGGAAAATGTTCGTATTCGTCAGCTCAAATCTCAATTAGTATCATGTAGGCAATGTGGTAAAAAAAATTTTAGGTAATATTATGGAAAATTGTGTTCTCTGCGGGAGGAATAGTCAATGTATAGACCAGTTCATGCTTGTTCCTGTGGAGCTTCTTCGGAAATGAAGAAAGAAATATAGCAAAAAAACTTCACCACTTCGTCATGGGGCTTCATGTTGCAAGATTCATAAATCTTTGCACGACTCTGATTGGAATGGATCATTTGTCGTCTCTTGGTGATGCTTACTCTTATGTGATACAAGAAGAACATAGAGTTTTGAGTAATGTGGATCATGATCAACAACAAAATGTGATTAGCTTTCTTGCTAAAGGATATGCATGTAACAAATGTCGTAATGATTCTTCCATTATCAAGCACGAAAATGTTGTTGTGTCTTGCACTCACTGTGGAATGTCTCGACCTGAGAAAGCAAATTCCTGGCATCTTCTTGGTTTTCTCGAGTGGTGGACTGAGAAGAATGACAAACCAGAATGAGGTGCATGCAATAATCGTGGTCGAGGGTGTGGTTGAGGCTGTGGTAGAGGTAAAATGGTTGGTGCCCACTCTGCTCACAGAAAAGTTCAAATCCATCTGTTTTTCCAGACTTCACTAAAGATCAACGGAAAGCTTTGAAAGATATGATAAATGCCAAAACAATTGCAAGTACAGTCAATCATGATATGTTGTTAGGTAAAAAGGCTATGTGTAATGTGATTTTGGGCACTGGTGCATCTCATCACATGACTCGAAACCTCACTCTTTTACAAAATATAAAGCAAATGTCTCCTTGTGGAGTTGGTTTTGCAGATGGCAACAAAACCTTCTCTATTCATATGGGAATTCTTGCTATTTCTGATAAAATTTCTCTAGCAAATGTCTTGTTTGTACCTTCTTTGAACTACACTTTGATATCTGTTAAACAAGTGCAATGTATAGCTTTTTTTACTGATGCAATTTGTATCTTGCAAGACCTCTCAACGAAGATTTTGATTGGAGCCGGTAAAGAACGAGAGGAAATTCATTACTTCTCTCAAGCTGTAGCAAAGAGCAACTTCATGCGTAGCTCTAATGATTTTTCTCTTTGGCAAATGAGATTAGGACATCCATTGTACTCTGTTCTTTCTCATTTTCCCTTTCTTAATATTGATTATGATACTCTTCATTCTATGTCTTGTGATGTATGCTTTTGAGAAAAATAAACTAGAGAAGTATTTTCTGACAGTATAAATAAAGCCATAAAGCCTTTCTCATTGATGCATTGTGATGTTTTGGGATCCTGTAAAACACCATCGTCTTGTGGTTCAGTGTGGATATACTTGTTGTTAGCAAAGTCTGAGGTCAAACATGTGTTGTAGGAATTTCTTTCTAACACTAAAAAGTAGTTTGACAAAACAATTAAAATCATAAGAAGTCCCAATGAAGCTGAGTTTATGAGCTTGTCTTCTTATTTTAGACAAAAAATTATCATCCATTAGACCTCTTGCACGTACACATTGCAGCAAAATGAGCGTGTTGAAAGAAAACATCGCCACATTTTAAACGTAGCTAGGGCTCTTCTTTTTAAGCTAGCTTACCTATTACCTTTTGGGGCGAGGTGGTGTTGACTGCAACTCACCTTATTAATCGTACACCTAGTACTTTAAATAAAAGTCGTTCACCTTATGAAGTTCTTCAGAGGAAGCCACCTGACTACAATCTTTTGAAGGTTTTTGGGTCTGCTTGTTATGTTCATGGAATGTCTAGGAGCAAAGACAAATTTGCAGAGAGAAGTTCTTTGTGCATTTTTGTTGGTTACCCTTTTGGTAAGGAGGGTTGGATAGTTTTTGATATAGGGAGGCATGAATTTATTGTTTCTCGTGACATTGTGTTTAGGGAAAATCTCTTTCATTTTGTCTCTGATTCTCATATTACTGTGTCTTCCTCTAATATTGTCGACTCTCTTGATGAAGATTAGTTGCCACAACTTTCTACTAGCCAGGCTTGTGACACCTCACATGACAAGGGGAGTGATTGTTCACAGTCACCTCCAACTCATTATCCAGAGCCAACCATCAACTATGCTGCTCCACCAACTACAACTTTTGCTCCACCAGCTGAAGCTTCCATCTGTTCAAATGTACCGGTACCAGAACATGATTCACTTTTTCCAGTAACTACTCTTACAGAATCACAGTCTCAAGTTCCAGTTGCCTTACCAATTGATTCTTATTCTTGTACATAATCAGAGGCACAACCTTCATTTATTACAGTGGATCTAGTTGTGAATCCTTATGTTCGACGTAGTAAAAGAATCATCAATCCTTTAGTGAAGCTTAATGATTACATTCAATATCTCAACCTTTTACTCATATTTCTAGCTCCAATAGTAGTTCTTTGTATCTATTAATTGATTTCTTGCATGATGAAAATATCTCTTTGTAGCATAGAGCTTATCTCATGACAATTGTCTAGAACAATGCAATGACAAAAGAAGTTGTTGCTTTGGAACTGCAACATACTTGGGACTTTGTAGATCTCCTTCCAATCGAGTGTCTATTGGTTCTCAATGGGTCTACAAAACATAATACAATGCTGATGGGACAGTTGAACGCTACAAGGCCATATTAGTTATGTGTGGGAATAACCAAATTGAAGGCGAGGATTACTCCAAAAGGTTTGCTCTGGTTGTCAAAATGACAATGGTTCGACCTCTTCTTCGTCTGGTTGAATCTCAAGGATGTGATGTTTTTCAAATGGACGTTAATAATGCATTTTCTCCATGGAGGTCTTGAAGAAGAGGTTTACATGAAGCTTCCTCCAAGTTTTTGTCATTCACATCCAAATAAGTTGTTTGATGCTCTTCTTAAGTTTAGTTTTACTCAGTCTTATGAAGATTACTCTTATTTCTCTTATACCAAACAGGACAAAGAAATTTTTGTGTTGATATATGTGGATGATTTACTCATTTGTGGTAGTGATACTTACTTTGTTCAACGCTTCAAAGATTATTTGAGATCTTGCAATTCTATGAAAAATTTAGGGAAGCTGAATTATTTTCTTGGCATTGAGGTCTCTCGAGGTCTTGATGGAATTTTTTTGCTACAGTGTAAGTATGCATTGGACATCATTGCCGACAGTGTTAGCGTGGGTTCTCGACCTGTAGCTTTCATTAGAGGAAAATCACAAACTAGATTTGGATGATGGACCATTACTAACAGATTTGACCAGGTATTGTAAACTTGTTGGCCGCCTGATTTATTTCACCAATACAAGGCCAGATCTTTGTTACTATGTCCATATATTTTCTTAATTTATGCAGGAATCGCATGAAACTCATTGGGATGCGGCACTGAATGTTGTTCGTTATTTGAAAGGGTCTGCAGGGTTTGGTATTTTGCTGTCTTCTACCAAGGATCTCACACGTACAGTGTATTGTGCCTGATTGGGCAGATTTTCCTCTGACCCGTAAGTCTCTTAGTGTCTATGTTGTGATGCTTGGTGATTCTCCGATTTCATGGAAAACGAAGAAACAAGACACAATCTTCACACTCTCCGATTGTTGCAAGGATTGGGTATTGAGTGTAGTACACCGGCTTGATTCTTCTGTGATAGTAAGGCTGCAATTTACATCAATCTAATCAGGTTTTTCGCGAACATACCAAGTATATTGAATCCGAGTGTCACGCTGTTCGGGATGCTGTTTGAGATGGTATCATAACTCTATATCATGTCAGCACCAATGATCAACTTGCTGACTTAATGACTAAAATATTAAAGCGTTCACAATTTCAGTTTTTAATGGCCTCAAATTCTTTCTTCTCCAATGTGAGTGAGAGTATTAGGCACATTGGTATCATATGTTATGCACGTGATTTCAATATTAGTTTAGATCGACTAAGTGTTAAATCTAATTAAGAATTTAGGTTTGTATATAGCTTTCAATAACGGCTAGATACAGAGACATTCTTTAACAGTCTGTCATACACAATTCCTTTTTAATTGATTTTGGAGTGAACTCTCTTATACCCTATTCTATATAAAGATAAATAGATCATGTTTCCAATAGAAATTTGGAATTCCACTAGTTAATCGCAATCCATACAAATATTATTGAGCTTAGGTAAGGATGCGATGTGGAAAAATTGTTCCATATTTTCTTTTATTGTTTGATGATGCATAAGTGTATTATTTGGTTCAATGTTTGTTTTTGTGTGACGTTAAATAGAATATGATATTTAGTGGTTTATAATGTAATTTGATGATGATGATTTTAAGATATGTTTAGGGAAAAATCAATATTTATTCGTAGTTATTTTTATTTATATATAATTTTATATGTGATATTTGGTTTTTTTGCTTATTTATTATATTTTATTTTCTTTTAATTTTAAAGAGAAATCAACCCTAAATAATTTATTTATATTTTCTATGTCTTGTGAAATCATTTAAAATATTTTTATATTATAAAAATATTTATGACATTATTTGGAGTATTTATATATTGTAATTAATATAATCGTTAATATAAATAAATAATAAGGTCAAATGAGGAAAACATATTAATTATTTATGTTGGAAATCTAAAATATTATATATTACAAATAAAAATAAAAAGTGGAATAGTAGAAGTAATAGATTTAAAAAAACTGTATACAACATAAAGAGGAACCTAAACCTAAGACCACTTCCATTGGTGGAGAGACTCAAAAGAATTCTTACATAATAAAATAAATAATATTTTAGTTAGAAATTTATTTTTATTTTAAAAAAGGTGAGATTCAATTATAAATGAACATGTGGTAAGAAAAAGGTTAGAAACTATTCTTAAAGTTCTTAAAGAAGAACCCTTCTTTTCTCTCTTTCTTACTTTTTGATTTTTTTAAAATTTGAATAATATTAAGAACCCCTTTTAAAAATCATGGTTGGAGGTTCTCTAATGTAATTCAGTTTAATATTTTTTGATTTCTGTTGATTTAGATTTTGATGCATTACAATTTTTGTATATAAATTTTTTTGACTCATGTCATTTAGGTTTTTAGATACATGTTCATTTATATTTTTAGACTTATATTTATTTTAAATTTTTAGACTCACATTCATTTACGATTTTAAACTCGTATTCATTTATTTTTTTAAAATCATGTTCATTTAAATTCATAGAAATATGTTAATTTAGGCGGGTCATGTGTTCATTTTGAAATTTAAACTTATATTTAAAATTTATTGTAATTCATTAATATTAATATATTTTTAGAAAATTGACATATTTAAAATATATAGTAACATTAAAAAAATTTGTCTTTCTTTTTATTTCATCTCATTAACGATTTTCTATATATTAAATATAAAATTACATAGTTTTTATCATTATTATATATTATTAATTAAAGATGTATACTACATCTATTTGATTTTCAATTACTACAAATATATAATGTGTTCTATTCTATTTTTTTATCAACTAATGTGTTCTATTCAGTCAAACCTAAAAATTATATTGTGATCCGTGTTATTGTGTTATTATAAAAAGATTTTGATTATACTTATATGTCAAAGTATTAAAAACTTGTTTACTTTTTCACTTTAATAAAAGAAAAAATAATTTCAAGTATTTCTAAGAAATTTAAAACTTTCAGTTATTGTTTTTTATAATTGTATATATTATATACTAAGTTACAATTGTATTATTTTATATAGTTTAATACATTGAAATCTATACAATCAGTTAAAATTAGTGATTTTTAGTGATTGTATTGATTTTATTCAGAATATTTTAAATACGATTACCTATTTATATTTGCAATTGTAACTATCTCGTCAGTTTATTGCTAAAAATATTAATAAATTTGAAAAATCAATTTCTAATCTACGTTAGAGTGATTTTTAAGGTAATTTAAATATACAATTTTTATTTTTATTAAAGTTAAAAAACTAATAGTATTATCTATATAATAATAATAAGTTATAGAATTTTATCAAGAGATAATCGTTTTTATTATAATAAGAGATAATAATATATACAAAATATTATGTGATTATTATTTTTGAATGATAATACTGGGTTGAATTAAGATTTTGTTCTCATTTTATTTTATTTGAGAATTTGTTTTTTAGAAAAATATAATATTTGGAGTATAGGAGAAATTCAATATAGAAAATATTTGGATTGGAGAATTCTCAACTTTTGGCTTAGAAAAAAAGTTTTTATTTATTTTTCTAAAAAAGAAAAGGAAAGCATGAACATAGACCTCTTGAAGCTAAACTTGAAGATACCTTATTGTGCAAGCATAAATGACTTAGAGAATAAGTTATCGATAATATTAGAACAATTAGTTTATTTATGAGATAGCTAAACAAGATTAGGTATTATCTAAGCTAATTATATTCCTATTCTAATAAGGTTTTAGTTAAATTTATAAATATAGATGTTGAGTTGTGACATCTTTATGAGAGATTAAAAGAATTGAGAGTTTTGATTATGTATTGAGTCTCGAAAGCTAATAAAAGAATGAGTCTTTTATATTTTCTTGATCTATACAAAGGTTAAAAACATCAATTGGTATCAGAGAAAAACATAAACGAATATTTATAGTTTGTCTAATGTTTAATGTCACAAACTATTTAGTTTGAGCTATGAGAATGATAGTATGTCTTAATGTTCATGAAGTGTGGGAAGAAATTGAGGATGAAATCGATGATAAAAGGAAGAGAAACATGGTGATGACACTTCTTTTCCAATCCATACCGGAGGAACTCGTACTTCAAGTTGGAGAAAACAATACCGCAAAAAAGGTGTGGGAGACTATCAAAACACGAAACGTATGAGATGAACGTGTTAAAGAATCAAGATTACAAACCTTAATGTCCGAGTTTGATCGCCTCACGATGAAAGACACCAAAACAATCGACGAGTTTGTGAACAAGCTAAGTAAAATTTCATCTAAATGTTATTCCCTTGGAGAAAAAATTGAGGAATCAAAAATTGTTAAAAAAGTTTCTCAAGTGTATTTCTAGAAAGAAATTTATTCTTATGGTTGTTTCTCTCGAACAACTCTTGGATCTACAAACATCTAGTTCTGAAGAAGTTGTAGGAAGACTCAAAGCATATAAAGAGAGGATTCTTGAAGAAGAGGAAGACTCTCATGATGAACAAAAACAACTGATGTATGTGGAGAGTAATAATCAAGCAAAGTATGCTAATGAAAGAGACAAAGGAAGATGAAGAGGAGGCCGTGGATGTGGTAGAGGTAGAGGTTGAAATAATGAAGATTTCGACATGTCTAATGTGATATGTTACCGATGTGACAATTATGGACATTATGCCTCTAAATGTCCGGATAGGCTCCTCAAGTTACAAGAAACTCAAGAAGATAAGGGCTTCAATCAAGACACTCAAGAAGCCGATGAACTTTTTGTTCATGAGATTATTTTTTTGAATGAAGAGAATTTTTTACCAAAAAAGTTCGAGACAAATACCAACAAAGAAAACACTTAGTATCTTGATAATGGAGAAAACAATCATATGACGGGTGATAAACGATACTTTACCAAAATTGATGATGATTCTCGGATTGATATTAAGGGAAAAAGATCGATTTATCTTGTGGACAAAACCAGTGAAAAGAAACTTGTCACTAATGTTTACTATATTCCAGGTCTTAAGAGTAATATAATTAGTTTTGGACAACCAGCTGAATCCCGGTTGTGATATAAGGATTAGAGGAGAGTACTTAACAATGTATGATCGTGAAAGAAAATTAATTATCATGACAAAGAAATTTCCTAATCATCTCTACAAAGTTCGAATGGAGATAAAAAGCTTAGAAGTTCATCTATCTAGAGAGAGTATTTCAAGCAAGTGGCATGCAAGGTTAGGACATGTCAATGTTGATACAATATCAAACATGTCTTCTAAGGAGATTGTGAGGACTCCCCAAGATTGAAGTTGAGAAGAAAGTATGTGGATCTTGTTGATCCTCATACTGGTGTGAAACCAATAGGATTGAAATGGATCTTTAAAATCAAACAAAACTCTGATGGAAGCATAAACAAATACAAGGAAAAACTTGTTGCTAAAGGTTATGTGCAAAAACATGAAATTGATTATGAAGAAAGTGTTTGCCTCCGTGGCAAGGATCGAGACTGTCCGATTTATCATTTTATTTGCAGCCTAAAAAGGATGAGAAATACATCATCTTAATGTAAGGACTGCATTTCTTTAAGGAGACTTAAACGAAGATGTTTATGTAGCTCAAACGGAAGGATTCATTATCAAAAGGAAGTGAAAACAAGGTTTGCAAGTTGAATAACGCTTTTTACGGATTAAAACAAGCACATAGAGCTTGGAATCATAAATTAGATCGGACTCTAAAAGAGTTAGGTTTTGAGAAATGTATCAAAGAATCATCTTTGTATCATAAACAACAAGAAGATCAAACTCTAGTTGTAGTTGTTTATGTTAACGATTTACTTGTTACAAGCTCTAGTTTGGATCTGATTTTTGAATTTAATAAGGTAATGTCAACTAAATTTGAGATGAGTGATTTATGCAAGTTAACCTACTACCTTAGTCTTGAAGTATCTCAAGACAATGGTTATGTGATTTTGAAATAAGAAAGATATGCTAAGAAGATTCTTGTAGAGGCAAGAATGAGTGAGTGTAACGCAGTTCATATACCAATGAACTCAGACTTAAAACTTTCAAAATCTTAAGAAGAAAAGAGTATAGATGCCACCAAATACAGAAAACTTATAGGATGTCTTCGGTCTCTATTATAAACTCGACCAAATTTTTCTTCTTGTGTTGGAGTTTTGAGTAGATACATGGAAGATCCAAAGAACCACTTTGAAAAGCTCTAAAGAAAGTGTCAAAATATGTTAAAGGGACAACCTTGTATGGACTTAAATACGAAAAAGGAAGACATTTTGGACTGGAGGGTTTTAATGATATCAGTTACAATGTTGACATCGGTGATGAAAAAAGCACAAGTAGTCATGTGTTCTACTTCAATGACTGTCCAATTTCTTGGTGTTTAGAAAACAAGAGATAGTTGCTCTATCTTCATGTAAGGCTGAATTCATGGATGCAAAGAATGCAGCTGAACAAGCAATATGTTTGCAAGAATTACTCGAAGAAATAATGATAACAAAAGGCAAGAGAATTACGGTTTTTGTTGAAAACATATCGGCAATCTCCCTAACTAAAAATCATGTGTTTCATGGTCGAAACAAACATATTTACAAGAAGTTTCACTTCATTCAAGAATGTGTTGAGACAGAGTTAATAGAAGTAGAGCATGTTCTTAGTGAAAAATAAAAAGCCGACATTCTAACCAAAGTACTTGGAAGACTTAAGTTCAAGGAGATGAGGGAAACCATAGAATTTCAAAACATCTTTAAAGATCACTTCAAACTTAAGAGGGATAATGTTGAAGCTAAGTTTGAAGATAATTTGTTCTGCAAACATCCATAACTTAGAGAACAAATTTTTAATTCTCTTATTTTGATTATATAACTACTCTAACATTCACTTCTATCTATTCATTCTAGCAAACTCAATCAATTTATCCATTCTTCTCAATTCACACGACAAGATATGTTTTTCATTCAAAATATTTATTTATATATATTTTTTTATCAACTTAATTGTTTACTTATTCATTACAAAATATATAAAAATGCAAAAAATCATAAAAATACAATAAGGTCAACAAAAAAGGTTAGTAATATTTATAAATAACATTTTCAAACATTATTTGTTATTTTTGTTATAATTATGATAAAAAATATGACATTTTTCTATAAAATATGATATTATTTTTATGCAATATTTGAGTTTGGCTTGCAACTACTTTAAATTTATAATACAATTTGCGAATTTTGTGGAAAACTAGATCAAATGTTGAATTCAAATATCTACGTATTTAGTTATATTTAATTATCTTAAGAAAAATAAAATAAATGTATATATATACATATACAATCTATATCTATATATAATCTAATTTTTTTTAATAACTTCCACTAAAATAATTAAACTATCAGGTAATTCATTAAAAATGGTCTTCTCATATATTATTTATTATATATATATATATATTAGTTTAATTTTTCTAAGAAATAATTTATAACAAATATCGTGGAAAATTATTATAACTAAATTATATTATAAAATATAAGTAATGATTATTAAGATATAATAGTATAGTTAGCTCATTTTCGAAAAGATATATATATATATATATTGAATGTATAGGAATGTGTATATAATGAACATATATATATATATATATGTATATATACATATATATATATATATTTATAACCAAAGCTCATTTGTTATGTTTTCATACTATATATTATTGTTACTAATGTGTTGTAATTAATATCATAAATTTTTTGAAAAGGTATAATAGATAAAATATCTTACGAACTATATATTATTATTACTATATATACAAATAGGGTCTATGTTATATATGATAATAAAAAATTATGAATAACTATGACTAGAATAATTAATTTATCATGTAATTTATGATAAATTTTCTTCTCACATATATTATTAGATGTATATATATATATATATTAGCTTAATTTTTCTAAAAGTAATTTATAACTAATGTCATGGAAAAATATTATAAGTAAAATATGTTATGAAATATGAATAATGATTTATTAAAATAATATAATAAGCTTATTTTCAAATATATACATATGTTGACCATATACTAATGTGTATATAATGAGCATATATATAACCAAATCATACTTGTTATATTTTCGTACTATATATTAATACTAATGTGTTATAATTAACATTATAATAAATTAAAAAAAGTATCGTAGATAACTAGCGTTATTCAAAGTTTTATGTAATATGAATAATAACTATGATGATAATATGTAATATGAATAATAATATAATTAGCATATAATAAAATATTAAAAAGAGAATTAAAACCTGAAAGAGAGTAGGTGGTGTACACCTACTAATAATCAATCATTTTAGACAACTAATAATCAATCACTTATATATTTTTGGTACAATTAGATTTGATGTCATTTTTTTATTTTTGGTACTTTATATTATTATTTAAAATTATCATCATAGTAATTATTATAATATAGATATAATTTAAATTTATAAAAGCATAGATATCATTTAGGTAAATTATTATCATACTAATATTATAATATGGATGTATTTTTTCTGCTAACTATAATATAAATATTTCTATAAATTATAAACATTTATATATGTCATTTGTTATTCCATTAACTATGAAAATAGTATGTGATTATAACTAATAACATTTTAAAATTGTAGATATGATATCAAATCGTAGAAAAAAATGCAAATTCTTTTGTACAAACGGATACATTCAACACACAGAAACATCAGCACGAGCAAAATAATCAATAAATATTTTTAAGTCGTAGTGTATTTAAAGTTTTAGTGAAAAATACATTTGCGTATTTTTGATATATGTAGAGTGAAGACAATTTCAAATAGATTTCTAGTCGAGAAAGAATATTTTTTGAATTTTATAACGAAATAATTGCCATGGATATATACCGCTTAAAAGACCTTACTCCACTTGGTAGAGAGTTCATAGTTGAAAAGTTCAAGCAAGAGTTCAATCTTACTATCAACTACAAGTTCTTTCGAGAAAAACTTGGTCAATTAAAAAGAAAATATATGAAGTATTCAAGTTTTCCTGCAAAACTCCAAGGGCATCTTTGTTAATCCTATTACATATGTGATATATGCATCTGATTCATGATAGAAAGATAATGAAGTAAATATTTATAATATCTCTCTCACCCAAAATTTGTAAAGTATCTACAACAATTTGTAAATTTAGTTAACTAATTTTTTAAATAAAATTTTCATTATAAAATCATTTAAGCGAAAACTGCCAAAGCTTTATGATGTGATGCAACATTGTTTTACATTATATGTTCAATCCCAATCTCAATACTCTTCGAACCAAAGAAGAGCTGAGACAATGACGGAGGGTTTAGCTAATGAGGAAGATCATGTGTACTCGAAATCATATGGTAGGGATCTTCCACAAACTCAAGTTCTTGAGATACAAGAAGATGACAAGGTCTTTCTCGTTAACATTGACGATAAAACACGTCCTTCAAATGAGTTTTTATGTGAATCCATGCGTCAAATTTCTCCACCTGTTGATCTGTTTCATATTCCTACTTCTACAGCTCAACAAGGAGAAAGAGTAAGACGGGAAAATACTTCACAGAGAGTTGCAGGAAGCTCACGAGTTTCTGCCAAAAATGCTTCACGAGGAAATCGTAGAAAACAATCTTTTGAAGCAACTCTAACAAATACAATGACTGGTTTGTGAGAGTTTCAACGCCAAAGTCTACAGCAGATGCACCCAAACTTTTTTGATCAATATGATTACAATGAATGTGACATGGCTTTAAAGATATTTGAATCAATGGAGGTTCCTAAGTACTCAACAATGGGGAATCTCGTCAAATACCCAACAATGGGGCTTCTTACAAAATATCCAACTATATGGTACAACTCCAAATGCTCAACAATTGAGTCTCACCAAATAACCAACCATATCGTACACCTTCAAATGCCCAACAATGGGGTTTCTCGCCTAATAACCAATCATATCATGCATATCTAAATGTTCAACAATGGGGTTCATCATCAAATGGTCCACAATAGAGTTCATCATCAAATGGTCCATTGCAGATTACTCCGACATATGTTCAGTGTGGATTTTCAGTGGGAGTTAAAGTAGAAACTACAACAAATACTCAACAAAAATTTCTAGAGGAAATGGAAGCTTAGACTCCTACCAACGTTCATAGGGGAGGATCACCAGAATTTGGTTTCACAAATGATTCGGAAATAGAAATATTATCAAGAACAAGTAGAAGTGGAGGATTATTCAACATTTGGGGAAATAAACGAGGAGCAAATATAAATGAAAATAACCAAAGTGATTCTGGAACTGAAAATTAATTTAGTAGCACTTTCGTTTTGTTATTAGCATTCATAAAATATTTGTGTTATATTTTTATATTATCCATTATGTATTATGTATTAGTGAACCATTCCAATTTTATCAATTTGATTTATCTTTAACTTCGCGTTTGCAATATTTCAGGCATTCCGTATATGTCAGTTGCGATCACATAGTGTCCAAAATCTATGTTATGAGGAGAGAATTGAGTTATGGAATTTGAAAAACTAACAACTTGAAGAGTTAATAATTCAACCATTATTGAGATACTACCATTGATATTTTGAAAGAGGACCCGTCCAAACTGACGGTGGTTTGGGGTGGGTTAATATATAACATCGATTACAAGTAGATAGTGTCTTCACTTATTACGAATGTCACTTTATTGTATCCAAAGATTATGTGGTTAACGGAAAACAAGATACAGTTTACAATAACCTTTGAATATAAGCATTGAAGAAAGTGTAGCCATGTCTCTACGTATATGTGGGCACAACGAGGTTCAGAGAGATGTTGGGTTGCGATTTGGGCGAACACAAGAGACAACATAATTCTTTTGAAGTTCTTAGAGCGACAAAGTTACTTGCTTGTGATTATATCAGAACTCCAATGAGAGAAGAATTGAGCTAGATTCCTGAACAAGGATTAATGAAGCAAAAATTTTGGCTATATTTTAGTGGATTTGTTGGGGCCATGGATGGAGTTCACGTATGCGTTAAAGTGGAGCCTGAAATACAAGGAATGTATTGGAATCAGCACAATACAACATCGTTTAGTTTAATGGTTATATGTGATCTGAACATGTTATTAATATATGTTTGGAATAGAGCACAAGGTTCATGTTACAATACAACAGTTCAGACAATGGCGCAAGAAAATAATTCAGAATTTCCTTTGCCTCTAGAAGACAAGTATTATTTAGTTGATTCTGGCTATCCAAATAAACAAGGGTTTTTAGCACCATTTAGTTCTTCACGAAACACGGTTGTCAAGTATCATATGTCACAGTTCGACAATGGTCCTCCTCCTGGAAACAACAAGAATTGTTTAATCGATATCATGCATCTTTACACTCAGTTTTTGAGAGGATATTTGGGGTTTAAAAGAAGAACTAGAAAACTCTATGTGAATTTCCTAGATATGATGTCCATGTTCAAAAAAAAGTGATATTGACTACAATGAGACTACATAACTTTATTAGAATTTCAAACACATTAGATGAAGATTTTACCGAAGTAATGAAACATACATAGAATGATAACACAAATTTTGGGATTCAAGTAAGTGCCATGAAAATCACGGAAACAGGAAAAGAAGCTTTTAAAACAAAAATTAGAGAAAATATTGCTAATTTATTATGAAAAAATCAAAATACTTCGTTTTAAATGTATGTTATGTATTTAAAATGTGATCATATGGTTTAGAGACTTTTGTAATTGTTGATGTCTCTTTCTTTTCTACTATAATATAAGTTAACAAAAAATGTATGATCTGCATGATTTGCAAATGTTCTGTATTATCTGTATTTTTTTGTTCTGCATTTACTATACAAGGTCAACATAATTGGTAAACGAGTGTTACATCTGTCAACATGGTGATGAATTGATGATGTCCAAATTGGTGTCCGGTCCACCAGCGACTCGAGTACCTAACTCTGAGC
>JAKUCM010003939.1:0-16248 GCA_023374145.1 Lepidium sativum | reverse complement strand
ACAAGAAATTTATCTTGAATCGATTCAAAAATAGATGTATATATTAGAGTTTAAAATCTTCAAATGTTATCCCAAACAAAAACAAAAAACAAAAACAAAAAGTTAGATTACGCGTTTTATTTCGTGAAAACCCTAAGATTTCAAGTTCAAAAAATGTTCGCTTTCGTGTTCGTGTTTGAGTTCATAAGAGAGAGAGACACACAACAACAACAAAATCTTGCCTTCAAACACAAATATGTAGAGAGAATAACAAATTTTTTGTTAGAAAAAAGAAGAAGAAAAATAACAAATCTTGTCACAGAAAATTTTTTATTTTGTTAAATTTTTTTTTAATGTCTAAACTGTAATATAAAAGAAAACATCCTTCTTTTAGGACATTTCCTACCAAGTGCAAAGGAATTCTCCTAATTCCCTGTGTGTTGGAGCATGGTGGAACATCTTGAAATATTTTGAAGTGGTTGAAATAGTCTTCTGGTCACCACACATAAGTCTAAAGTCGTTTGAAGCAAGTAAATTCGTACTTTCTTTAAACGAAACCAAATCGAACCATATTCTTGATTAGGGCATATATGACGGATTCGGTGGTGGTTTCAAGCGTTCTTAGGCTTGTTTGAACCACACAAGACCCAAGAACATTCTCCAATTTGTTCGAAGGTAAGGCCGCATCATAATTGGGTTGTGTAGTTTGATCTTTGTCCTTGTCGCACAGTTGGCTCATTGCGGATTTACCAACTTGTAAAATCCATATCTTTTAGCTCAGAGTTTCGCTTTGACTGAATCCACTTTGAGAAACTAGATGACTGAGTCAAAAATCCATAAAAGGTTAATTTGTGACTTGGTTTTTTCTGGATCGCCTATAAATATTCGAAGAGTGCCTGCATGTCATTGTTGGATTCCAAATATGGTAAGTTAAGTCTTGGTTTTGTTTTCGTGTGTCAGGGCTGGGCTATGGTTATTGTAAGGTTTTTAAGGACCTCAAGATTGTTTGAAGTTTTCATGTAATGCTCCACACCTTCTTTTGGTCAGATTGTTTCTCGTCTCGACCTTCTCAGATTGCATCGTCTTCAGAAAAGATCATCGTAGTCAAGGGTCCCATCATACTATATCACAGTTGAGGAGATTTATACAATTTTGAATATTATACAATGTTTATATGCATATCTCTCATATGTTCTCTAAAAAATCTGATTCATATCTCAAATTTTAAATTTTGTGATGCATGAAATCAAATTCCAATAAAAAAATACTCCACAACTAGATATTTTATTATTTGAGGAAACAATTTTCTCTATAAGCCATATATCTTTTGCGGTTTTATTTTACACATAAAATTTAGAATTACTAAACAAAAATTTTATGTACCTACTACATACGAGAACAAGATATGCATATGGAAGTGGTATCAAATTCAAAGGTTTGAATGATGAGGATTACAGTCAGAGAGGAGACCGTGCATCTTCCGGATCACAATGCTGTACGGTTTCATAATACTAATTAAACCAATCGATAAGTCAATTAGGTTATCATTAATGTGTATAAGTCAGTCAATAATTAGCGCCTACCATAAATGTTATATGACCACGATAAGCATCAACTATACTTTTTTGGGTGCAAACTTCCCACCTTCATTGTTATTACCTGAATATTGCCGTTTTTCGGACAAGACGACTATATTCTTCAGGGGATTATTAACTCAAACTTTCTGAAAAGTTACAAAAAAAATTAATCATGATGAATTAAAGTAAATATTTTCTTACCCACAACTTTTGACTCTAATAAATTGACACCGTTTACTTTTGAATTGAGCCACTTGGAGTCTACACTATACACTAGTGATTGTTCACTCCAAAACCCGTTTGTACGCAATTTATTTTATTTGAACTTTGATAAAAAGTTTTCCAAATGCACACAACAAGGCACGACAAGCAAACTCTCTCTCACTAACGCAAGGTTCTTGTTTAGTTATTAAAACTCTTGCCAATCTTACTAAAACAATATGGGATTTTTTTTTATTGTTTAGTTTTATATATCAACAAGTCTGGATCTATATCCTAAAAACTATTCTAATCTTTTTATATATATTATTTGTAGCAGAAAGGGATCAAATATCTAATGTTGAATCATTAGTTGAATCATTCTAACCACTATATAAGAATAAAAATACTTTTTAAAAGTTATATAGAAGAAATTTAATTATCGTAATTTGATGAAAATAATTGATTGAGCCACCCGAAATGCAATATTTGTTTTACACATCTACATCAAAATCAAAACTTTTACCAAGTTAAGCCCTAAGAGCATCCACGTCAAAATGGCGGACCCTGATCGATTTGTTTTAATTTTTTTTTTTCTAAGAATCCCTTAGTGGTTCTTTGACGTAAATGCTCTAAGCACTAAATGAGCATAAGAAAGTCAATGAGCCATTACGAAAGATTTTTAGAGACTTTTTTCATATAAAAAAATCTTAACCTACAACCAGGGCCGGTTTAGGAGGGCAGGTTGACAGTGCGACTCCCCCGAGCCCAAGGCCCAAAACATTTTTTTTTTGGTTAAAAATATAAAAAAAATTCTAGAAAAGCCTATAATTTTTTTAAGAGTAAAAAAAACTCAAAATTGTTTTGAAAACTTAAGAAATGGACCCTGAAAAATTTTAAATAACAAAAAAATGGACCAAATGTTTTAAAAAACCTATGGAATATCCAAATTTTTTTGTTAATACAAAGCCAAAAATATTTATATTAAAAATAAAAAATAAAAATTTTGCCTAGGGGCCCACATAAATGTTGTACAACATTGGAATCTTAGAGCATCCACATCAAAGAGATCTCATGGTAAGGTTTTTAGAATACAAATATTATTATTTTTTATTTAAATTTGTTTTTTGTTTAAATTTTAAATTAAAAAAAATTAGTATCCAATAAAAATTTGACATTTGAATTAATTTAAGAACTCCTTCAAAAACCTTTAATGTGGATGCTCATAGAGTTGCCTTCCCTTCCCTGCATGCGAACACCATATATGAAATAAGAGTATTACAAAAAGAAATTGTATCTAGTTTTCAAATATATCATCAACAACATTAAGTTGAAAAGGCATCTAAGTATTTAACAGACATTCGACACTTGGAATTGTATTTTCTCAGACAAGTATGTTCAGATGAAAAAGTGTCTTAGTTTTCTTTGACTCAAGTTAATTATGTAACCCATGTATAATAGAAATTAGAGTTTGAGGAATTTGAATTATAAATTAGATTTTGATATAATCTTTAAACAAAATTTTGTTTAGAACTAACACATTTAGATTGATACAAAATTAAGGAAGGATTAAGAAAAATCAACTTATCATTTCGTTTCGTTTCACAGTGTGTATTCAAATATCAGGCGAAAGTAGTTAATAAACAATAACCTATAAACAAGAGACAATATGATGAATATACATAGAATTTAAGAAACTAAGAGCCCATGTTTATGTTAATTTTGTTAAGATAAAAATCATTTGGTGAGCCGACCACATGAAATGCTGAAAAGACATTTCGACGCTTTTGGCTTTCATGATCTGTACGGCTTCTTAGGCCTTTAAGCTTTTGCCTAAGGTAATTGTCAACGTTCATATCTACATGTACAATATTTATCTCAAATAATATTTATATATAAGCATTTAGGCTGCCAATTGCATAAATATATCTACATGAACTTTTGTAGACTTATTTTCTATTCTTTATGCCAACGATCGATCTTTATATATAGAAAAACTTTATGCTAAATGAAACGTTTTTCTTCTTTTGCATTCTACTTATCTCAATAAAATATAGGTTAACAAAATTATTATTGTGTACACTGATCTTTATACATAGAAAAGTTGACAAACCAAAATGTATACATTAATTTCTTACTTAAAGGATCTGTATGGTAAGAGAAAACGAAACTTCACGTTAAATATTTAGAACATAACGAAAAAAAGCTAAACCTAATACTTAACTTCATAAAATCTCACCATCCCTATATGATTTTTAAGTTTTGAACTAAAAAGTCTAAAATGATAACTACAAAAAAAAAAAGCCAGTATGATACGTATACTTTATTACGATGTAACTATTATTAGTATTTGATAATGATATTTTATCTCATTTTAGGGAACATGTTCGATCTTTAATATTTAGAAAATTTGAAAAAAATACTATTTCTTCAACTAATATTTTATAATGATTCGTAAATAGTTATAAGTATAATTATTAATCAAATGGTTAAATATTATTTATAATATTTTCCCTCATCCGAAACTCGACAACAAGCAATATTATTTTAAGTTTATAAATTTGGACGGATTGATTATAGAATAAACATTGTCGATCCAACTGAATTTGACTCGACAAATATCATATGACATGTGACTGAAATTCCATAATAATATCTCAATTTTTTTGTAGTATTTTCTCTGTCAATACTTAATCAAGATTACAAGTCCTATACATAAATTAAATGCTTTTATCGATTAATAGAATAGATAAACTAGTTATCGAGAAAAATCCTCTCAAAATGGTCAATTCATTAGCTTTTTCTACTATTATTCAAATCTCATAACTGGACCAGCCTAATTGTATCCACTATGTGATGTTAATAACTTAAAATCCCATCTGCCTCTATATATACTTTGCATTTCTCAACCTCTAACTCACACCAAACACAACTAAGAGCATTAACCTTCTCTTCAGCTCAGAGTCTTTCATTTAACTCTCACTTTAAAATGGCTCACAATCACTCTAATGAAGAAGGCTCAATTGGAACTTCATTGCATGGAGTCACTGCTAAAGAACAAATCTTCTCTTTCTCCGTTAATGATTCATCACAAACCGTCCCATCATCTGACGGTCCAACGACTAAATTCTCCTTTCCGGTTGATTCTGAACATCGAGCCAAAGTGTTCAATCCATTCTCATTTGCTAAACCTCACATGAGAGCCTTTCACTTAGGATGGCTCTCATTCTTCACTTGCTTCATTTCAACCTTTGCTGCTGCACCATTAGTCCCCATCATCCGAGACAACCTCAACCTCACCAAAACCGATATTGGGAACGCCGGAGTGGCCTCTGTCTCCGGAGCTATTTTCTCAAGGTTAGCCATGGGAGCGGTGTGTGACCTCCTTGGTGCACGGTATGGGACTGCTTTCTCCCTCATGTTAACCGCCCCAACCGTCTTCTCAATGTCATTCGTGGGGGACGCACGTGGATACTTAGCCGTCCGATTCATGATTGGATTCTGCTTGGCTACATTCGTGTCGTGCCAATATTGGACCAGTGTCATGTTCAACGGCAAGATCATAGGACTAGTCAATGGTTGCGCTGGTGGTTGGGGAGATATGGGTGGTGGAGTGACTCAGCTGCTCATGCCTATGGTTTTCCACGTCATTAAACTCGCAGGACCCACACCGTTCAGTGCGTGGCGTATAGCTTTCTTCGTCCCTGGATTCCTTCAAGTAATTATGGGCATTCTTGTCCTCACTCTCGGCCAAGATCTCCCTGATGGTAACCTAAGTACCCTTCAGAAGAGTGGTCAAATTTCTAAAGACAAATTCTCCAAGGTAGATCTTCTATTTTTGTATTTCATCTCACTTTTAGTAAAGATATATACATATATATATATATATATATATATGCAGATTAATCAATGTAAGTGTCTTAGAAAAAGAAATATCCAAATATTGAAAATATAGTTATGAAATTTTGCGATATCTTGCACTTTCCAACCGAGATAATATTGACAATAACTATTTGTATAGTTACAAAATTTTCTAGTGATATCTTAACGGTATTTCTTGGTATTATTTAGGTATTTTGGTTTGCTGTAAAGAATTACAGAACATGGATTTTATTTGTTCTCTATGGATCTTCCATGGGAATCGAATTAACTATCAACAACGTTATCTCTGGATATTTCTATGACAGGTTTGGTTTCTTCTTTGTTAAACCCAAATAAGGATCTTACTTACTTTGAGCACAAACAATAACCATCATTTTCTTGTTCTCTACGTATCAGGTTTAACCTTCAGCTTCAAACAGCTGGTATCGTAGCAGCCAGTTTCGGAATGGCAAACTTCGTCGCCCGTCCCTTTGGTGGCTATGCTTCTGATGTAGCGGCCCGGCTCTTTGGTATGAGAGGCAGGTTATGGATCTTATGGATTTTTCAAACCGTGGGAGCTTTATTTTGTATTTGGCTGGGTCGTGCTAATTCACTTCCCATAGCAATCTTAGCGATGATGCTCTTCTCAGTCGGTACACAAGCCTCTTGCGGAGCCCTCTTTGGAGTTGCACCTTTTGTCTCCTCTTGGACTCATATCAGGACTAACTGGTGCTGGAGGAAACTTCGGGTCCGGTTTGACTCAATTGCTTTTCTTTTCATCTTCAAGGTTTAGTACTGCAGAAGGTCTCTCGTTAATGGGTGTTATGGCAGTTTTGTGCACACTTCCGGTTGCGTTTATACATTTTCCACAGTGGGGAAGCATGTTTATAAGACCATCAAGTAATGAAGAAAGATCAAAGGAGGAGCATTATTACGGATCTGAGTGGACGGAGGGTGAGAAACAACAAGGATTGCACGAAGGAAGCATCAAATTTGCTGAGAATAGTCGATCAGAGAGAAGCCGGAAAGTAGCTTTGGCTGACACTCCAACACCGGAGTCGGAAGGTTCGGCTCATATATGAAGACAAAACCACAAAAGCTTTTAGATTTATATACCTCTCATACATGAGATATGTACTTCGTAAGATCTTGTCTTGATGTTGGTAGTTACTGTTGATTAATCATTGTACTGTTCTTCAAGGCCAGCAAGAAAAAAGAAAAAAAAAAGGTTTTTTCTACAATCAAATGTTGCAAGGAAATTTGGACTTTTTGTGTTTGCTAAAGCAGAGGAATAAGAAAAAGGCAAGCCAAACCAAAATGATCTCAGTTGACACTCTACCGACTGAAACTAAGCAGACTAGTGCAACTGAGTGAGATTGATTGATCTAAGATTCTCTATAGAATATTCGGATGTTTTATCACATTTATCCAACGAATATTCGAATATAAATAAGAAGTATTAATTAAATATAATACCATAATCGTCAACATGTGTCTTTTAAGAAAATAAAATTCTACAGTACCACCAAAAATATTACTCTCCTGTTTCGTCTTTAAAAGACCGTTCAAACAACAATAGGAAAAGAAAAAGAAAAGTCGCAAATCGATGATGATAATAATACTAATATAGAAGAATCTCTGACCTCTTAGTGCCTTAAGAAATGCAGAGATTCCGAGTATGGTTTCTGTCTCTTAGGTGTGGCTTCAGAACACGTTAAAAACCATTCCCAAAACCACCAAAACCAAAATTCTTCCCTCTCTCGGCATGACTCAATGGAGTCTTTTCCATTTTCCTTCAAGGAGGAGACGACTTTGACTCTCTATCTTCAATCTTCAAGTCCGGCTTTAGCCTTAAGGTGCCTCTTGAAGTCCATAATGTCACCGTTCCACTTGGTTATGCATTGTTTCTCACAAACCCATATCTCATGTGCGACTTGGTTGATCAATCTGAAGTCGTGACTCACTAGAACCAAACCACCATCCCACTCGTTTAAGGCCTCAGCGAGTGAGTCAATTGTCTCAATATCCAAATGGTTAGTTGGCTCGTCTAATAGAAGCATGTTAGGCTGCTTGTAAGCCAACCACGCAAATATCACTCTGCTCCTTTGTCCATCAGAAAGATTCTTCATTGGCATGACTTGGGCCTTACCAGTTAGACCGAATCTACCAATCGCAGCTCTCATTTTCTCCTCTTCGTTACCTGGGAACTCCCTCATCATGTAGAGAAGTGCAGGCATATCCAGGTCAAGCTTCTCGGCCAGATGCTGATGGTACTGAGCAATCTTCAAGTGATTGTGACGCCGCACCATTCCTTCGGTTGGTGTCAATTCACCAGTCATGAGCTTCAAAAGTGTACTCTTTCCAGCTCCATTAGGACCAACGAGGGCGACCCTCGAGTCTAAATCCACACCAAAGTCGATGTTCTTGTATATGAGATAGTCCGGTGTGTACCCAAAAGAGACTTCTACAAACTGAAGCACTGGGGGTGGAAGCTTTCCGACATCAGCAAAGCGGAAAACCAGAACACTATCTCTTGAGACCTTTTCTGTGAGCCCACCTCTTTCCATCTTTGCCAATGTCTTCTCCTTACTCTGAGCTTGACGAGCAAGTTTTGCAGACCCGTGACCAAACCGAGCAATGTACTCCTTCATGTGAGAAATCTGCTCCTGCTCCCATCTGTATTGTTTCATCTGGTTCTCTTCTAGTTCAGAACGAGTCTGGCAATACTGATCAAAGTTACCAGTGTAGTACTTAAGCTGTTTGCTTTGCATGTGGATGATGTTTGTACAGACTCCATTCAAGAAATCCTGTGAATGGGATACAACAACAAGGATTCGATCAAAATTCTTCAGGCTCTCTTCCAGCCAGACACAAGCTTCCAAGTCTGTTTCAGCAGAAAACATTCAAGTCAGCATTAAAAACCACGAAAATAACAAACACACGTTAGAAAACCATCCAATGCAAGACAAAAATATAGTAAAGATCACCAACCTAAATGATTTGTCGGCTCATCAAGCAAAAGGATTGTCGGCATTATAAATAGCGCTCTTGCTAGTGCAATTCTCATCCTCCATCCACCAGAAAAATCTTTCGTCTTCTTAGACTGCATTGCCTTGTCAAAACCAAGCCCAAACAGAATTTCGGCAGCTCTCTTCTCTGCGGTTGCAGCATCCATGGCTTCTAACCTCTCATAGATAGAATCAAGACGCTCTCCGCCTCCATCCTCCTAATAAAAAAACAATAATAAACAGCTATAATTAGTATCCAACACGAAAACAAAGTTCAATTTACCATCTAGTTTATTGCTGTTTACACTTTAAACACACCTGCTCCATAAGAGTTTCAACTTCCTTTTCCAACCTCAACCTCTCCTCATCACAGCTAACTACAGCCTCAAGGGAAGACATATCAGTAGCTTCGATTTCGTGGGAAAGATGATAAATGTCCATGTGATCCGGAATGGGTATCTCTCTGCGTCCGATTGCAGTTAAAAGAGTGGACTTTCCACAACCATTCAACCCAAGCAGACCATACCGCCTTCCATAGTTAAGCTCCAACATTGAATCGACAATGAGGTCATGACCATGAAACGTTACAGTCAGAGATTCTATCTGCCAAGACATATTTAAAAAAAAATCCATTTATCAAATCTCTAATCTCGAAAAATCAGTTAAACACACAGTATACGCAATCAAACTAAGATTATCTATATCAGCTAAATCGTGAAACAGAAATATTCACATATCAAAGGACACAAACCAATAATTCGTTAATATACATAAAGGAGTAAACATTAAACGCGTCAGAACATCAAATCACAGAGACTCAATAAAAAAAGACTTACACGAATATCCCTAGATTGTGGATGGGAACATAAAACTCCGGTACAGTTCCGATCAGAAATTTGAAGAGAATTGACACCACTCGACAAGCTATCAACTCCATTGGAAGAAGTAGCGGCCGACTTAGATGAAGCAGCAGCTTTACCACCTCTTTTAGCGGCGGCTGCAGCTTTTTTCTGAGCTGCCTTCTTCTTGCTAGCGTCAGAAACCATCTTACAGAAATCTCCCTGAAACAAAATAAATAAAAAATCAAATCCGTCAAAATCAACATATCGAGAATCCAGATCGAAGAACCCAAAAAAATCGTAAGATGATGGATAATAATCAATTAAAGAAAAAAAAGTACCTTTGAGATTGGGGAGATCGGGAGGTGAAGAGATCTGTAGATCTAGGGTTATCGAGAGTCCACAAAAAAACCTGTTCGGCAAATTAGGGTAAATGGTGGTTTCTGTTGACACGAGCAAGAAAAATCAGTATTTATAAGAGAAGATGATTCTAAGTGAGCCACGTGTACGGCGAGACTGAGATAGCTTTATAATTCAGTTGCGTATCAGGATTCAACACCAACTTCCGTCTGGTCGGTCCCCAATAAGGTGCTCTTTCATATGGGCTTTCTATTTGGGCTTTATAACAAACAGGCCCAATATATTTTTGTAAATATTCAGAAGAGAAAAATGAAAGCCCAATAACTTTTCTTGGGGCGTCTTATTCTTCCAAAGTTTAGGTCTAGCAAATTGCAAGCCTGTTATAATAACCAATATATTTTTCTCATTTTTTCTTAACTATAGTATATATTACATCTTGTATAGTAGATGAATCTATAGTATATATCGTACGTACGTAGTCAGACTTACGAGTATACAAGTAGGAATCAGTATACTTGTGAACAGATAAAACTGATTCTACTAGTCACTACTATTTAGTTTATTTTTCATATATGTATTTGTAATTGAATTTAATCAAACAAAAACATGGATGGTAAATGACGCGATTTTGAGTATGATATTTGCAATAATTACATTATTTTGGTTTGCAGGAAAACATTATTGTCGTGGTTATTCATATTCATGTTGTCATGTCAAATAAAGATATTTAAGCACATTATCTCTAAGAATGAAAACTGAGAAAAACTAATGAATTGTTGGTTTGTAATTTGTCAAGTCAACGAATCAGTCTGGTCTGGTTGAAGATTCAACCAAACCCGTTAATTGGGTTAAATGTTTTCATATTGAAATTGTATGCAAGGAAGAAAGTTCGTCGTCCTTATCATCATTCACTCGTTGCCAAAAAAAGGTTTGGAAATTAGTGCATAAAAAAAAACCATAACAATAAAACATTGTCATAAAATACCAAAATAAGGAAAAAGATGTGAAGGTGAAGAAGGATAAAAAAGACCAAATTGCATTGACTCCTAAAAAGGCTAACATGTCTTTCTCTTTTTCTTCTATAATTTTAGATTTATTGGATCTCATTATTACCTTCTTTTGCAAGAAGCTGGTGTTACGAAATAGAGCCTATGTTCTGTATACTTGTGCATCTATTTATACACATCAGTCAATTTGTCTATTTTTTAAGCAATGCAAATACTGTAACCGGTTCTTTGATTGATGAATCATGGATCCTATAATAGTATATGTCTTTCGTATTTTTAACACTATTTTAAAAATATTAGTGATAAGAACCAAACCTAAAACCTGGTAATTTAAAATAAAGCTGTTAAATATTGTTCAATTAGTTTTCTGTAAGAAAATTCTACATCTAATTTTTTTATTATTTTATCTTGGGTTTTATCTTCTATTTTTAAAAAGTAAAAATTAATCTCAGTAAATTGAAAATACTATGTCATATATGTTTTTATACAAGTTCCAATAAGTTTTTTGTAATTACATACATAAGCATTTTTGTCAACATTGGGCCTTGCAAATATTATAACATTTTAATTACATACATAAGATTTTTAAAAATTAATAACAGATTCCGATTATTTTTCACTAAAAGTTGATTGATATGTTATTTATCATAATCATCAAAGGATTAGAGTGGATTACTAAAAAATATTTTATGTATTGTTTTATACTTCATGTGATAATTTAAAGTTTGAAGAAGGTTTTATTTTTTTACATAAAACCTTTGATCAATCAACATAGTTTTTTGTATTGTACTACGTATATCATGAAAACAACAGATTATATATGCATGCAATAAAGAATCATCGAATATTCCTGTCACAGTTTTGTTTTGCTTTTTATCCAAATTATGATAGTGCATTATAAAATTATAACATCTTTCAGTGTAATTTTTTTTCTTTCTTTCTTTACCTTTTTCCTTTATCTTTATTTTTTTCTTTTCTTTTATGGTCTTTTGGTCCACTTTTGTTGGCATGCCCTACTAAAGCCCACGTGGTAAGAACCGACGACAATCATCAAGCCTAATAAAAGAGAAAAAAAAATCATTTGGATCCATTAATTTGAAAACATTATAACATTTTAATTACATAATTAAACCAAAAAAATGTAACATGAACGAGCTCTTGTCATGCAACCAACTTCAAATATTGATAAACACATCTAAATGAGGAAAATCATGTGCCTTCTTCGTCATATTTTTGTTTATACATTTCTCCACCAAACTCTTCCGACAATATCAACAAACAATTATTTATTTATTGAGTTCTTTTAGATTATAATATCTTTCTTTTCTTTGCGATTTCTTATCGATTTATTTATTTATTACATACTGTTTTCTTATTATACAAATTAACTCTACAATAAATCGTGCGAATACCTTTTCAAAAAAAAAATTGTGCGAATGAATCTACAAAAGTCTAACATGTTCAAATAATATGTAAATTTATTAAATGGGTTCTAAAATAAATACAATGTGTTTTTCTTATGGAGTTTTGTTTTGTTTAGTTGATTGTTTTAGAGTCATTTTAAAACATTTATTAAGAAAAATAAAAACTAGCAATGTGGAAATGCGTTGACGTGGACGAGACCTGTTTAGCTTAGACCTCCATGAATATTGGCCACTCCAAATACATTATTACTAGCCACACAATTTAGTTCATATTTCCCCTATATTTTTTTTATTTATAACGCACTTTGGAATACATATAAAGCTTGTCATCAAATCTTATTTCCAGAGTAAAGATAAATTAACGGAATATGATAAACTTTTTAATTTTTTGTAAAGTAAAAAAGGCTTCTTGAACAAATATTCTAGTTAATATGTATATGTAAGAAAAAGTATAAAGAGAGTGTAATTTTTAAGCGTGTTGAAAGGTTATTATTTTACTTTTTAAGTGATTTAATTTAAAATCCTTACTTTCCTCGAACTCGAATGGAACTTTCCTTGAAAGAAAGTAGGGCAAGAAAATTTGGAACTAGCATCTCTATGATGATGAGCATGAAGCATGATGATGATACATGAAGCACTTCGCATCATGATATCAAGTTCTTACACTTGTTCAAACATGTATGATTAATTTTAATGAATAGTACATGAGATGTCGCATCAAGTGCACATGCAGAATAAAAACATGAATACGACGACTATATTGAAGTCAATTTTAATTTCTTATTAATGACTGTAGAACACAAATAAATAATTATATTTTTGGCTTTTACGTTATAAAAGAAGAGTTAAAAGAAAATAAATTGAAAAAGAAAAGTGAGCATTGATGTCGTGGGTTGGCATTCTCTATATGTTGACTTACCTATCAAACTCCATAACATGCACTACTACTACTTAACCTCTTTCTTGGCCAAATCGATACTAGTTATTTTATTTTGTTTCACCTTTAATTAATCAGTAATCTTAAAGAGATCTAGAACATGCTGGATTTTTTGTAATGATTCTAGTATTACAAATTCGATTTTTTCCTACTACAGAGTTTTGGTTGAGTAAGAAAAGATTTTAAATTGTGAATCACTTTGTTAACAAAATAAATCTAGAATATATATACAAAATACACTATTCTTAGTTAAATATACTAATAAAACTAATAGAATTGTGAATGATTCTTACCCTAGTGGACCAACAGCAAGTTCACTTAATGCATTTCATTTGCATAACCAGTGATCGAATTTCCGTCTATATTATGTAGAAATTTGGCTACTGAACCAGCCAACTGTAGCCCAATATAATTTGCCGACAAAAAAAACTAATAAAATTTTAGGTGAAATTACAGGTATACCATTTTTTATTAACTATAATCCATAATCCAAAGTTAATCATACACAATTACTCGATTTTCTGAAGTTCTTTCAGTATAAAAGTTGAACATTAAAACTTCGATCAAACATACATTTTCAACCACATAACATTTATTTGTCTAATTTTCTTTTGCAAATAAAAAAAAACTCTCTTATTCAAGTCACTAGTCCATTATTAGGTAGCTGCATCGTGTTGCAATTTATGTTTTCGAATAGGCAATCGTTTCGATTCACATGTCCTCTACCATTAATTTTCTTTATTAAAATAAGAAGTTAAGATTTATGTTGAAAAGAATACTATAAAAAATAAAGCATGTTGTACTATGATAGTAAAATTATTAATATCACCCATATATATGAACTCAAATATGTCCAAAAACAAAGGAATAATATAATTCCAACAGCTACAACTTACAAGACAGGAGAGGGCATGAAGCAGAGGACAAAAGAGAGGACTCCACTCTTTACTTTTATTAGAGACACCTAATACAAACACTCTTTCTCCAAAACCTTAATATTATCACCAACTTGTAACAACATTTAAACAAATTATTTTCTTTAATAAAAATGAGTTTTTATAGTACATGAAATCAGGCAAAAAAAAATTGAAAGCACATATATTTTCTAGTCCCGATATGTGACAAAGTTGGATTTAAATGTTGCTATAAGTGTAATTGTTAAAATAAAAATGGAGTGATTTGAGACGACAGAGATTTCCAACCAAGTGAGTGGTGGGAAAGAAGAAACCACGTAAGCTAATTTATTACAAAGAAGAAAATGGTGGTTATATTAATTTTTTTATGCATATGTACTTTTGACTATGCATTTATTTGCATTCACCAGTTCGCTTTTAATTTTTATAATTATTGTCATTATTTTCTTTCACTATATTGAATATAAAAAAAACAATTAACTCGTTATCTCTTGTAGGCAGAAAAAACGGTCCATATATAAGCATATTGTACACATTCAAAGAAGACACAACAATTTTATGTTATTATGTAATATGTATATATGTAAATAAAATGCTTGGCTATTAATTTAAATTAAAAAATCATTTATACATTTATTTGAATAAAACATTTGGAGTTTTCTCCGTAATTGCAGTTCTAGCACCTACCGTTTTTTTTAGAAAACCGTCGATTTGTTTCTCTTGTTCGGGTTTTTCTTCCAAATTGTTGATTTTAATTTTATTTTTGGAATTTAATTGGATGTTTTTCCTTTTATTATTATATTTTTTGGTGGAAAAATAATATATATATCTTTACTGCAATAAATTATTTTAATTAATAAAAACACAATAATAAAAAGTAATTAATCTTTTTGCAGGATGGATATATTTGCATGTTTAACTCGCATGAAGATATAAACTGTAATTAATAAACCCAAAACAAAACAAAACAAAAACTCGCATCAAAACACTTAATCTTTCCCGAAAATACCCCCAAAGATAAGAACTTAATTACATGTCACTACCACTTTTGAATTTCTTCTCCGCCGCCTATTCACATAAGAACGCACGCATTTGGATTCTCATCGCTAAAAATCTGCGGCGCATGGGCCTGAACCGGATATCCATAAGGCCCACCCGGATAATACCCGTACCCGTAAGCTGGCTGAGCCGCCACATACCCCATCATATTCACTCCTTCTCCGCCTTTATTACCGGAATTCTCTTTTCCTCCGCCGTCTTTCTTTTTATCCCCTGCTTCATTCTCTTTCTCTTTCTCTTTCTTCGCCGCCGGTACAATCTCCACCGGACGTTTCAGCTTCTCTGATAAACTCTCTACGAGCTTTTTAACATCCATTGTTCCTTTAACCGTCACTAAGTTCTTTTCTTTGTCCATTGTTATCCCATCAACACCTTCAAATTCCAAAACAAAAACGTTAAGTATTCGCGTTTTACAAAAACGGCGTTTTGAAAAACGCGATTTTGTGTCCACTAACCTTTGGTTTTAGTGACAGTCTTTTGGATTTTCCCAACACAACCTTGACAATGGAAGTTCAGCTTCAATACCGCCGTTGTTACCTGAGGCTGAAAAATTATATAAAAAAATCAAAATCAACACAGTAATCAAAATATTTTATTAGCTTTAATCAGAATCAAAAACATCTATCCTCTCATTATAGTAATCAGAGATAAAACAATTTGTTAAAAAGCAAAGTTTTTATAATCACCTCTTTGGGTTTCTTCTCGTTGTTGTCTGGTTTTTTGTCTTCTTCGTTTTTGTTTTTGTCTTTACTGTTATCATTATTGTTCTCTTTTTCCTTTTTGGGTTGAGGAGAAATCAAATCCACTTTTTTCTTTGTTTTCTCTTCAAGTTTCTCCCGGAGTTTCGCCGGATCTACTTCTCCGGTTATCGTTAATTTTCCAGTTGCAGACTCTGATTTCACAGTCTCAACGCCTGAGACAACACATTTTTTTGTTATTTTTTCAGTCAACAAAGAAAAATCAAGTACAGTTCCGGTAAACAAGGATTAAAACGTTCGATTTGTTGCAAACATTAACAAAATTGAGATTAAGAATTAGTTTGAAAAAAAAAATCAAACCTTGAAAAGAACGAACAGTTTTGACGG
>JAKUCM010003938.1:0-24267 GCA_023374145.1 Lepidium sativum | reverse complement strand
CCAACACTAATAATGCAAATTACGCTAAAAAGAACCTAAAACAATGATAACAATGCAAGTATGAATGCAAAACATGCTAAATAATGGTCCTAAAATGTGGTAAAATGCAGACACATCAACTCCCCCAAACTTAGTCTTTGCTTGCCCTCAAGCAAATATGCATCGAACTAAGAAGGAAGAGAAGTTGCTGACAATGGGAACATCTTACTTAAACAAATGTCTTGCCAAACTGAAAAACCGTAATCCACAAGTGAAACCTCATTCTTTTGTAAGAACCTCAATTTACTTTCATCAAGGCTTAGCATAAAGACCGAATATTCCCTAACACTTAGTTGGACTCTTAAGAAACTCAGATTCGAAACCTATTTCTTTCAAGTGCAGTCCGCAAGAGGGGCTATTGATCAAAGACCTTGGGATTCAACTTCCTCAAATTTAGCTAGTCACTATGGTTTAAGCATTTTCGATCACTTCTCAACTCCTTACTCGTTTTTATTGGCTTTAGCTTTATCAATGAAGCACGAAAAAGTACGGGTTTACGCACAGTCTCGGTTCACCTTAGGCAACGATGTATTAGCTTTATCAATGAGACGCAAAAAAGTACGGGTTTACGCATAGTTCCAGTCTATCTTAGGCGATATCGAAATGGTTTTATTGATGAACACAAGAAGGTACGGGTTTACGCACAATCCCCGTTCATCTTAGACCATATATTTTGAGCCGAGTTGAGAAGGATGATTCTATATTCACCTTATGCTTTTCTTTTTACTTAGCTAGCTGAAACTAAGGAAGGATCTTATGCAATGTATCTCAAGCCCCTAATTTGGAAAATAGAATTCGATTATGAGGTAACAAATCAGGTTCTTTTCGAGACACAACCTAAATATCGGTTGCAAAGGTCAATGATCTACCTATCAGTGTTCAAGAGGGAAAAAACGCGAGTCTAAGAGTTCACTATGGTTACTCGCCAATCAACCTAGCAAGTCCACCTATCTAGCAAGATGATTCCCAAAATTCTAGACTCAATCCTATATGAATGCAATGCAGCTACATGAACACTCTGTTTTTTACTTATGTTTTTTTCGATTTTTTCAAATTTTTATGGGTTTTCTATGCCTTAGATGTAATGCAAATGATCAAATGCAAGAATAAAAACTAAGAATCACAGAAAACAAAGTCAAATATCCTCTAGAACCCTCCCCCAAACTTAAATCACACAGTCCCTTGTGTGTATAAAAGTCCGAAAGAGGATCCTAGACCAGCAAGTCAAGTGAAAAATATGCAAAAGCAAGCCAAGTAAAAGAAATGTAAAAGCAAGTCAATTGAAAAATATGCAATGGTATTTACAATGAAAGGGGGGTTTTCGTACCTCTCTAATGGTTCCAGTAGTCGGCTGCCACATTCTGCATGAGTTCCATGTAGTGGTCATTATGCCTCTGACGCTCGAGCTCAGCTTGCTCGAGCGTTTCTGTCGAGTGTTCGGATTGCTTGATCGATTGGTGCTCGAGCGGTTGGCTCGAGCTTGCCCCAGCTGCATCGAATGATCTTCTATATGAGAAGGCTGCGGGGTTTGCAGAGGAGTGTCTAGCTGGTGCTGGTTGGTGCTGCCTTTCACGATCTGTGGATATGGAGGCTCTTCTTGGGCGAATATTTGGTGGTGGTGGTGGTGGTCAGCTGTTTCTTTCTAGAGTCGCCACTCTCCTACTTAGATCATTGTTTTCCTGCCTTCTAGCTTCGTCGCTAGCAGTCAGCTTCTTCACCTTCTTCATCAACCATTTGTTCATCTTCTGCAACAAGCTTATGTGCTTGTGTGCTTCTCGAATTGGTTCTCCTTGACGTGGTGGCATCAGGTATTCTTCAAAACAATACGCCTCAGGATCCACTTCATCGCTGTTTGTTGGAGATGAACTCTGCTGAGGGCCATTGGGATCGTACAAGGCTTCTAGAGGCGGATTAAAATCCTTGTTTTGCCCCATCCTTATCGATGTGTACGTCCTATTTGGCAAGAGTAGAAAAGCATTTGGTCTAAGTAAATGATGGAAAGAGTAAAGGAGCTTACCTCGAACTTCCGTCGTAGCCAAGAATTGACTCCTCCTTAAGTGCTCGATGTTCATGAATCGATGGTCAGCCCATTGTGTCTCATCGATTGGCACATTACATCTCTCCATAATGCATGTGACAAGTCCGCCAATTGTGATCTTTCCATCACGTCCTCCAGTTTTGTTATCCCTTGCCCAATCGTGGTACGTGACCAATTGGTTAGCAAATTGGATGGTTAAACAAGCACTGCTTCGATCTCCGATAATCGGGGATCCGTCGCTCTTTGTACCAACAATGTCTTTAAGAGCAGTCACCAGCATCTCCATTTCTCCTAGATTAATTGTTCCAGTAGTAAAACGTGAGAAAAATGTATTTTCCAGGATTGTTCGAAAATACCTCAAGGCCGGGTTTCGGATCAGAGATGCCTTAGATCGGGAGGACGAGAATCTGCTCCTTGTTGATGCAATCGACCGCCACACATCATCCAACTATGTTCTATCGAAATCTGGTCCATAATTTTTTGACTCGGCTTTTGGGAACTCGAAGAGGTCCCTAAGTGCTCTGAAAGTCATTCGATAGTCCCTTCCTCTAATTGCAAAGAAGATGTAACCGCCACCTTGCTTTTCTTGGAGACTCTCGTTTTCTGCATCGTATAGAACGATCTGAACCGTCGCCAAAAACTGGAGAGTCTCTTCCTTGTATGCTCGCTGCGGATACTGCACAAACGTGGATAGCCCACAATTTTGCAACATGAGATCTACATCTCTGGTTATCCCCATTGCGGTCAGCGCCTCCTTGCATGGATAGCGGGTTCCTAAGAAATCCATCCTCCGCAGATCGTTTAGTGCCCTTGCCGAGTTATGCCTCTCATTCATCTCTTTTTCTCTTTTTCCGGCAAGGATTATCTCCCTTGCTTCTTCCGCCTCTCTTTCGCTATACCCATCTTCACGAAGTGTTTCAGCAGCAAGGTCTTGGTCCATCTCGTCTTCATCCATGTATTCTCTTCTTTCTTCTGACTCATTTTCAGATTGCACTTCCAACCTTCTCTTCTCCTTTCTGCCGGGTTTGTTTGCGGCCCTAGAAGACTCTCCTTGGGCAGGATTGCTTCTTAACCGAGCATTATTCTTGGCTCTAAGGCGGAGGAGGTTGGCTTTGCTGGATTTGCCGTCTGTCATGGTGAAAGTTGGTCGGAAAAAGAGTAAGTGTTCTGACACTCGAACTGGACACTCGAGTTGAGGTGATCGAGTGTAGTAGATGAACAGAAAGAGAGATGATTTCCTTCTGTAAAAGAGAGAACAACTAGAGAGAAATGTTAGAGAGAGAGAGTGTATTTTCATGTGAATGAAAGGAGAGAGGCCCCTCCTCCTTTTATAGAGGAGGAAAAACAAAGGGGGAGCCTTTTCAAATTCAAAATTTGAACTTGGATTAAATCAAATCTTTTTGAATTAAATGGAACAGATATTGCATTAAAGAAAGATTTAACACATTTTTCGGAGTAAATGTCTCCCCTTTCTCAGCTTTTGGCAGTTATAGGCTTTGGAGGCATGTGAATAAGCATGAAGGCGGGACGCTCGAGCCTGACACTCGAGCAGGTTTGGTCGAGTGTCAGTCTGCCAAAAACTGGCTTATGCTCGAGTGGGACACTCGACCAGGCGTGGTCGAGTGTTGTCCCATCTTGTCGGTTCCGACCCCACTTGTCCTATATGGGCCCCACTTTCCTGTAAAAGAGTACAAAAAACCTTCCAAGTGCATGTAAGTCGAAATAGATGCAAGTAAAAATGAAAAATAGCAAATATATGTAAAGAAGATATGCGAAAAATTAAATGTATATACAGAGGATACCTTTGGGATTGCCTCCCAACTGCGCTTGTTTATAGTCTCAAGCTTGACTTCCTCCTATTTATTGGAGAGGAGGTGGTTCGTCGAGCAGAACCGAAGTTCCCTCGGGAATTGTGCTGTTGGCTAAGTAAGTCTTCACTCTATGACTGTTCACCGTGAATCCTTCTCCATTGCTATTGGCTAAAGTGACTGCTCCATAAGGTAAAACTTGCAGTACTTTGAACGGACCAGACCACTTTGATCGCAATTTTCCGGGAAATAGCTTGAGTCTTGAGTTAAAGAGAAGTACTTGGTCACCAACTTTGATTGTTTTCCGCTGGATCTTTTTGTCGTGAGCTGCCTTTGTTCGATCCTTGTATGCTTTTGAGCTGTCATACGCTTCAAGTCTGATTTCTTCAAGCTCATGTAGGTCCATCTGCCTCTTTTCTTGTGTTGTCTTGATATCGAAATTCAAGAGTTTGGTTGCCCAAATTGATTTGTACTCTATCTCTACTGGTAAATGGCAGGATTTTCCATAGAGTAGTTGAAAAGGTGTGCGGCCAATAGGTGTTTTGAAAGCAGTCCTATAGGCCCAAAGAGTATCATCTAATTTGGCGGCCCAATCTCATTTGGACAGCCCAACTATCTTCATCAAAATCGATTTGATTTGTCTATTAGAGACTTCAACTTGTCCGCTGGTTTGAGGATGATAAGGAGTTGCCACTTTGTGCTTAACCCCATGTTTCCTAAGCAAATTCTCGAAAACCTTGTTGACAAAGTGGGATCCTCCATCGCTGATCACAACTCTTGGCACACCAAATCTGGGAAATATAATGTGTTTGAAAAGCTTAAGTACCACCTTTGCATCGTTTGTAGGAGCTGCAATAGATTCTACCCATTTAGAGACATAATCCACAGCAACCAGAATGTAGTTGTTCCCTAAGGAAGGAGGCTTAAATGGTCACATGAAATCGATTCCCCAACAGTCAAACACGTCTATCTCCAAGATCGGACTCTGTGGCATCTCATTCCTCTTGCTTATACTGCCCATTCTTTGACAGCAATCACATCTGGATATGAACTCTTGGCAGTCTTTGAAAATTGATGGCCACCATAACCCGGATTGAAGGATTTTCTGTGCTGTTTTGAATGCAGCAAAGTGTCCTCCATAAGTAGATCCATGACAGTGTTCTAATATTCCATTGACTTCCTCTTCTGATACACATCTTCTGAACAGTCCATCAGATCCTTGCTTGTAGAGATAAGGTTCATCCCAAAAATACTGCCTTACATCCCTAAAGAATTTCTTCCTTTGATGATAATTCAAGGTTTTAGGCAGTTCTCCTCCGACCAAATAGTTTACCAAGTCGGCATACCATGGTAAGCATGTTCCCACTAACTTCGATCCGATAGCAAAACGTCTTCTTTGTCTGTGGGCTTGACACTCGAGCAGGTGGTGCTCGAGTGTCATGGTCGAGTGTTCAGTGGAAAAACTCAATAGTTGCTCTTCAGGCATAGAATCATTCATTGGAAGGGTTTCTTCAACCTGTATCCTCGATAAGTGATCAGCAACACCGTTTTCAATCCCTGGTTTATCGACTATCTCCATGTCGAATTCTTGCAGCAACAAAATCCATCTAAGCAGTCTAGGCTTAGCATCCTTCTTTTTCATCAAGTATCTTAGAGCTGCATGATCAGTATGCACAATAACTTTTGATCCAACCAGATAGGACCTGAATTTCTCAAAGGCGAACACAACTGCAAGCAATTCCTTCTCTGTGGTGGCGTATTTCACCTGGGCTTCATCTAGTGTTCTACTAGCATAGTAGATCACATTCAGTTTCCTATCTATCTTCTGTCCCAGAACTGCTCCAACAGCATAGTCACTAGCATCACACATTATCTCAAAAGGGAGATTCCAATCAGGTGCTTGGACTATTGGTGCTGTTATCAAGGCGTCTTTAAGTTCGAGAAAAGCCTTGAGGCATTCCTCGTCAAAGACGAAATCTGCCTCCTTGCAAAGGAGACGAGTCCAAGGCCTAGCAGTCTTTGAAAAGTCTTTGATGAATCGCCTATAGAATCCTGCATGTCCCAAGAAACTCCTAATGTCCTTGACGGTTTTGGGCGGCTGCAACTGAACCATCACTTCTATCTTTGCTTTGTCGACTTCAATGCCCTTCTCTGAAATTTTATGACCTAGAACGATGCCCTCTCTCACCATGAAGTGGCATTTCTCCTAGTTAAGCACTAGATCTGTCTCAACGCACCTGGATAAAACCCTGCACAAGTTCGACAAACAAGAGGAGAAGGAAGAACCATAGACGGAAAAATCATCCATGAACACTTCGACCATTTCCTCAATCAGATCCGAAAATATAGAAGTCATGCAACGTTGAAAAGTAGCAGGTGCATTACAAAAACCAAATGGCATTCTCCTATATGCAAATGTACCATAAAGGCAAGTAAATGTTGTTTTTTCCTGATCATTTGGATGTATAGGGATTTGGAAAAATCCACTATATCCATCAAGGAAACAATAATATGAATGATTAGCCAACCTTTCTAGCATTTGGTCGATGAATGGCAAAGGATAATGATCTTTTCTAGATGCAGAATTCAATTTCCTAAAATCAATGCACATCCTATGTCCTGTAACAGTTCCAGTTGGAATTAAATCATCATTTTCATTTCTAATGACAGTGACCCCTCCCTTTTTAGGCACACAATGCACAGGAGACACCCATTTACTATCAGAAATAGGGTAAATTATATCAGCATCTAACAGTTTTAAAATTTCCTTTTTAAGGACCTCCTTTAAATTCAGATTCAATCTCCTTTGGGGTTCCCTGCTAGAATAAGATTCATTTTCAAGGTGAATTCTATGTGTGCACAAATCGGGAGAGATCCCTCTAATGTCAGACAGTGAATATCCTAAAGCTTCTCTAAACTGTCTTAATTCAGAAAGCAACATGTCTAACTCATCATCACTCAATGCATTGTTTACTATTACTGGATAAGTAGAGTTAGATCCAAGAAATGTGTACCTGAGCCCGGAGGGGAGTGGTTTGAGTTCCACTTTCGGTGATTTGAGCTCCGACCAGTCATCATCGATCTGACACTCGACCTTAGTGTGGTCGAGTGTTGTGGTCGAGTGTTGATTTCTAGAGGCTAAATCGGGATGCTCGAGCTCTGCTTGCTCGAGTGTTGAGGTCGAGTGTAAGGTCTCGAACTATTTTTCACTTTTCAGTGATTTGCAAGAGTCCAACAAGCCTTTGTAGACCTCAGTTTCTTCGTATATGTATCCATCACAACCGTCTTTTATCAAAGCAGTACCGAGGTGATCTTTCTCTATCAATTCTCTAAACAGGTCCTTTGAAAGATCATCTATTTCTTGCACCACGAACAGCTGACCCTCAATGGTCGGTTTTCTCATTATGTCGCTGATGCTGAAAGTCATCTTGAAATCTTTCCCAAGGTTGAGTTCGATTTCTCCTTTTGGCACATTGATCACAGCTCCTGCAGTGGCTAAGAAGGGCCTACCAAACAGCAAGGGGTCCTTTGGTTCTTCTCCCATATCTAGAACAACGAAATCCGTGGGGATTTCTACTCCGCCAACCCGAACTGGTAAGTCTTCTAGAATTCCATGTGGAATCCTAACCGATCTGTCAGCTAGTACCAAGGATATCTTACAAGACTTGTATATATCGAACCATAATCTTTTGGCGACTGTTAGAGGCATTAGGCTGATCGATGCCCCTAAATCACACAAGCAACTCCTGAATGTGAGAGGTCCAAGCGAGCATGGAATTGTGAACGTTCCTGGATCATCAAGCTTCTTAGGCACAACCTTTCTTTGTATAATAGCACTGACCTCATGAGTTAGCACAACCATCCCTTCGACTTCTTCTGTTCTGTCTTTGACTGCATCTTTCAAAAACTTTTGATAAGGGGGCATTAGCATAAAGGCGTCCAGAATTGGTATTTTCACTTCGACGTCCCTCATTTGCTTTTCAAAGAGAGCTTTGTACTTGTCTGCAACATCCTTTTTGAATCTCTGTGGAAAAGGAAGCTGCGGTTTGAAAGGAGGTGGAGCAAACGGTTTTGGGTCTTTTTGTATGTCAGTTGTGTTTTTGGGCTGTGCCTCTGACTTAGTATATGTATTGTCTCTTTATCTGCAACAGACAAAGCCTAGAGAACGAGAAGACAAAGCGTAGGATTAATTCCGTAAGCTTTAAGTTTGGCAAGTTTTTACCAAAATATTCGAAGATCTTTGAGCAAATGAAATATTTCCAGTGAAATATGGAAATAATTCAAAACTACAACTTCACCAAATTGAGGCAACCTCTCTAGATGGACAAGAGAGTCCTAAGCCTTACCTGAGACAAATCCTCTAGATAGACAAGAGAGTCCGAAGCCCTACCTAAGAGAAATAGCAAATTATAAAACATTTAAGACGGTAAAATGGTAGATAATTGACTTTACTGTTATTGCCTATTAGAACTTTGAAAATCATATTTGATAGTTGAAAGACATTTTACACTTTTCCTAATAAATTTTATTTAGATAATATTAAAGTAAATTTGAATATAAATTATTATTTGTGGAAAATAATATGAGCTAAATATTTGAACTTTATTTTTAATGAATTTTTTCTTTAAAATTGTAAGATGATATTTTAGAAGTTATAATTGTACTTAGAAACGAAGAAGTAGGGACCTTATTTTCCATAGAAGAGTAACTCGTATATTATAATCATAACAATGCTGACACTATCGCATCACATAAAGAAAACTTATCAAGATTAATGGGAAGATTCAATCAAAGCATATCTAACGGATAACATATAATTCATTACTCGAGAACTACAAATTTATGACTATAGCTGTCAATTAACCAAAGTACTTATATGTATGACAAAAAATAGACATCAACATTGGGGCAACGGAAGTTTTATGATCCACTACAAAAACCTGAAAAATATTCCTCCATTGAAGATCGACATACAAGTCTGGAATTTTTTTTTGGAAAACACAACTATTTCAAGTCTAGGAAGAAATCATCGCCTCTTTCACAATATGAAGACGCCATAAGGTGTAATTTTTTAATCTAAAAGAACAAAGTGAAAATTAGTCTTAAAACTAAAACCAAAGCCTTCTTCAAAGTAAAATAAAAACCATTTTAGTAAATTTAATATCTCACATGAACAATCAATCATGCAAGACATTTCTTCTTGAGGAACATTTACCTCAATCTCTTTATCGTTTGCTTAAGTTTCTTGCATTGAGATTTTTCACATCAAAGATAGGCAAGTATATATGAATTGGACGTTTGGCAATGCATAAAGTTATCAAAAATACTTTCTTTCTAGTTTTTTTTTTTTGCTTCCTTCGAAGGCAAAAAGTTATGGATTATCTTTTCCCTTGTATTGAATTTTGGGATCAATGGCTGATATATACTTTTAGGGGATAACTTAAATACCCATATACTCTTGTTATATTTCTATTTTCTTTAATATTTATTTTTGTTATATATATTAAGTGAATAACAATTTACCCAGACAGAAGTCTATATATTTACAGATTCAAGTAATCAAACTCCACCACTTTTATGACTTAATTGGATATATTTTGGGTCGAACAAAAATCAACAAGATCGATTTTGAAAACAACTTACGAGAAAACCGAAAGATAAAACCGGTAATATCCAAAAATTAATTCTAATTAAGTTTGAGAAAACCAATTATGTTAGAATTCTCAAATCTAAACCTTAGCCATTACAATTGGTCACTCAATTTGGGTTTTCTTTCAGTTTTTCCTCTATTAAGTGAAACGAGCACAATCAGTCATAGGAAATTCACTTTTGATTTCAATTTCGTTAGTAGCACTTAAGCTAATATGAATTTTGATTTTATTTTTGTTTGCAGCAACGATATGTTTGTTTGTTCGAATGATCTTCTGAATTCTGATTATGTTTGATAACAGAGAAATCAAAAAATTGATATCTTATTTTAAATTATTTGTGATCGAAATGTAGAATAATTTACGTTCTCAATTTGAGAAATCTGAATAATGAAATGAATTAGATTGCTGGACAATTTGCCTCATGACTTGCTGATAATGAGACTTCCAACATCGTAAAGACATTTTTTTTAATCATTTCAGGTATTTTAAGTCTACTATGTTTCTTTTTTCTTTACAGAATTTGCAGAATAAAAAAATTTGACTATAATAATCAGAATTACTTAAGTTTAAATAAAAATTAAATTTTGTTAAAAATAACTCCATGTGTGTTTTAGGTCGTTTTACACTAGATTTGAAATTATAGCCTTAAATTCTTAACAATTAGTACAATCTGCATAACTAAATATTAAAATAAACATTAAAAAAACATCAAAATAAGAATAAAACACAAAATATTATATTATATTTACTGACGAAAAAATATTTTATATTTACTTGTTATACTAAGAATATTATATTATATTATTATATATTGTTGATTAAACATTTATATTATTATTTTTCAGTAAATAACTATATAATTTTATTATATTTTAGTTAGAAAATTTAGATTATAAATGGAATAATCTAAATATTTATTTATTAAAAATATATATATATAGCAAAGAAATATGTTATTGGTAAATGACTCTTAGTTTAGTGGCCAGTGGTAAGTTCATTTAAGACAGCTTATTTATACAATTAGGGATCGAGTCCCTGCCTACATTATATAAGAATTTAGTTACTGGACCGACCAGTTCTGACCCAATTAATCTATCGTTGACAAAAAAAACCAAAGAAATATGATATTTAACCCCAAAAAAAAAGGAAATATGATACACTTATATGTTGCCAAATATTCAACGTGCAAATGTTTATCTAAGTCAAGAGAGAACGTGCGCGAAAGTAGTTTACGTATCACTCGCTATATTAAGGCGAGTGAGCAGAATTATTGGAAGTAAAAATAAAGTGCTAAAATAATAGACATTTGCCCCTTCGCATCTCGTGAATCACTCACGCTAAATAAATTTACTGGCAGCTAGTGACGCAGGTACATAAAATAACGCACGTGCCTCGCCACGTCTCTTACCGCCAAAAGAAACGCCACACGCGGAAATCGCACTGCACGACAATGCACGGGCTTTTTGACTGACTATATCCGGTGACGTTACCGGTACAACCTGTAGTTGCTTTTTGCGCCAATAGTAATGGAGGAAAAAGTATCTTTCTCGTTATATTATTTTAATTCTAAAAAGACTCAAATAAATTAATTGTACTATTCACATGTCGCATGCTTATTTCTTAGTAATAAAAAGAGAAATTGCGGTGTGTGTTGACTTCATTCCACATTTTTTCATTTTCTCCATTAAAACTCTCCTTTATTCCTTTTTCCCGGTAAAGCTAGATTGAGAGATTTGCTTATTTTTGGCGTTTGGCGTTTCACTCACTATTTCATTGTTGAGGGTTTTGAGATCGAATTACTTTGAATTTTGTTATAGTTTGTTTTCTCTGCGTTATACATGGAGAGAGATTTTCTCGGGTTAGGTTCGAAAAATTCTCCGATCACTGTCAAAGAGGAAACCAGCGAAAGCTCCAGAGATTCAGGTTATTCCTCCTTGATTTTTTTTTTGTATTTTAAATCTATCTGTTCGACTATCAGGCTAATTTCCCAAACCAAATCGTCGATTTGTTGTAATTTCTGAATCAATTATGCGCTACTAGATTTGGATTTTGATATTTGAACTCGGATTGTCAGTTTGTCTCTTTTAGGAGAACAATGTCTTTTTGCTTTCTCGAAAGACGAACTTGAGAAACAAATCTCAAGCTTGTGCTTTGTTGTACAATCAAAAACTCGGTAGTTTTTTTTTACAAGCTGTAGTGGTCTCTAGGATGATTTTTTCAATAGTTTTATAAGTGATAAAAAGTGTAGTTTAATTAGTGTATTTAATTAAAAACAAATACGTAAAGTGTTAGTAAAGAAGGTTTGAATTAGTGATAAAAAAAAATAGAGACGGTTGGTAGTAGCCTAGTAGGTATATAAGATTATAAAATATAGTAATAATATATACAAAACTGCAAGTTGAATAATTTTATAATTTATAGTACGGTTAAATTATTGATTATGTGTTGATTAAGTGAAACCTGGCGTACGATATTAGAATATAATTCAATGGTACACTATTAAAAGAATAGTTTTCACACCACGAGGAATATAATTATTTTCAATTCTGTTTTCTTATAAGCCAAAACGTGCCATTCCATAAAAGTAGTGCATCGACATGTGCTTTGTGGAGCTAAAGTTTGAATCTTTCTTTTGTTTAAACCATAAAAAGAAAGAATACATATTTAATCAACTAGTTTGGTACAATGAACTATAAGTGAATTGTTTTAAAATTGGACATGGTTTTAAAGGTGGTTTTGCTGTCTGGTTGAATATGTCAACAGCATCAAGCATCAGGTTCTATTACAATGTGTGGTTAATCTTTTTTAATTGGGTCAAGTGTTGAATTAATTATATGTTGTTTATTTAAGAGGATTTAGTTTATGGTTAACAGTTACCACTTCATGTCTGACCCTTAAACTGATGAAGTTGGATGTATTTTTCTTTTTCTTTTGCAGTTCCGAATAGAGGAATAAATTGGTCGTTCTCAAATAAAGTCTCTGCTGCGTCTTCTCAGTTTCTATCTTTCAAGCCATCCCAAGAGGACAAACATAGAAAGTCTGGAAATTATCACCTGCTCCAGTCTGGTTCCTATTTGCCATCATCAATTGCCGACGTCTATGATTCTAACCGCAAAACGCCTCATAGTTCTGCACAGGTATTTTTCCATCAAAACCTATGTGTTAACCAAGACACATGTTACATTTTCCTGGAAAGATAGCTTTTAAAGTGAGCCACGTATATGAACATTGAGCTATTGGTTTTTGTCAGTTTTGGCACAAGTTTTTGTTGTGATATCCCAGGTAGATCAACAATGGTGTTGGTAGTTTATGGCCATTAGTTTTTGGATTTGATCCTTGGCTTGATATTGATTCGTTTTAGTGGCTAAGCTTCTCTTTTTTGATAATTTAGTCTAGTCTAACATGTACGTCATGGGTTCTTTCTCTCAGGGAGTCAGGATGTTCCCTAATTCAAATCAACAGGAAAAAATTAACGCAGTGTCCATGTCAATGCCGGGTTTCCAGTCGCATCATTATGCAGCAGGAGGAAGAAGCATTATTAGCAATAGCAACGATTCACAACCTTTGGTAGGAGTTCCTATTATGGCACCTCCAATATCAGTCCTTCCGGCTCCAGGTTCCATTGTAGGGACAACTGACAATAGGTACCCACTGATTCTCTCTACTCTGTTAGTCTTCACATCATATCTTGTAGTTGCAAATTCTCTGTCTATTGTTTAATTATTGACTAGAAACTTATTATTTTGTCAGATCTTCTTCCAAGCCAATTGGGTCACCTGCTGACTTGACCATCTTTTATGGCGGTTCAGTTTGTGTTTACGATGACATATCTCCTGACAAGGTAACTCAAAATTCACTTTTCCACAAATCCTTCTTTTTTATTTGCAATCCATTCGCTTAATAATTTCATTCCTCCATCTCAGGCAAAGGCGATAATGTTACTTGCTGGGAACGGTTCGTCTATGCTTCAAGCCTTTTCACAGCCTCAAACACATCAACAAGGGGTCCATCATGCTCGTGCCTCCGTTGATTCTTCAGCTATGCCTCGTAGCTTCATGCCTACAATCTCTTTTCTTAGCCCTGAAGCTGTAAGTACAACAAATGGACTCGGAACTTCAAAAGCAACAAGAGGCTTATCGACATGCCACAAAAACCAAACTAATCCATCTAATATCAACTGCTCGGTAGCAGTTTCTTCTTCCCCCAATGTAATAGCTCCAACAGGTAACAATTGAAGTTAATACTAAATTCTCCATCTAGGTTACTACTATTTTGATGACTGTATCTATTCCAACTCTTTCTGTTCTTATGCAGTGGCTTTACCTCTTGCTCGCAAAGTCTCTCTGGCTAGGTTTTTAGAGAAACGCAAAGAAAGGTACGCAACACCACTTCACAGAACAAACAAAGTAACGGTTTCTTGAACTTTATCTTTCTCACTTGGGATTTGCAGGGTCACGAGCGTATCACCATATTGCTTAGACAAGAAGTCATCGACAGATTGTCGCAGATCAGTGTCTGAATGCATTAGTTCTTCTCTCAGCTCTGCAACGTAACTTTTTTCTACACTAAGAAGGCTGCTTCAGACTACTCCACACCCATATTTGGATTACTATGGCGGTCTTTCAATTTCTCAGTTTTTTTTTTTTTTCATTTTCTGGCTACACTGAGTTTTTTCTTAGCTTATATACGAATAGTTTATACTTTGTTTACCCAAATTTGTTCGAATGGAACTTATGTGAGCAAATCAGATATGTACTTCGGAAAATTAGTAGAAAGTAGAAACTGTTTATTTCTTTCGTTACAGTTTTCTTTTATATATATCACTCAAAGCTCGCATTTGTGTAATTCATAAGATGAAATTGGTTCGCTTCTGTTACCCTTTACTAATTTCTCTAATCAACAATTAATTAATGGAGATCTGTTTCCTAATTTGTTCAAATCCGGTATACCCTATTAGCTAATAAACCGGATATGAGTTGTCGTGGTTATTGGTTAAGTTAAGACGAATACATAACCGGTTCGACGCAATCACAAAGACGTCCGGAATCTTTTGCTGAACTACGAACTGATTTGACCCGATACGGATACGAGCAGACACGTCGAACCACCGTGCGCCGCCTTATTCTCACCTGACGATCATAAGGAGCTGAAGTATTCAGTTCTTCACTGCTTCAAGCTTTTTCGGTTTTCTTTTCGAGAGATTATGATGGATTCGAATCAGGTAGAAGAGCTGAGAAGATTCGTTGAACAGTTGAAGTTGAATCCTTCGATGCTCCACGATCCCTCTCTGATTTTCTTCAAGGAATATCTCCGAAGGTCATTGATCCTACTTTCAAATCACTTTTGCATTTCTTTCGATGAATTTCATTCGTCTGAAGACTTTTACATGGAGCTGTAAGTTCTGATCGATGATGTTTGTGCTCCCGTCTTCTCGTACAGTTTAGGAGCTCGAGTACCAAAGATTGAGAAAACTGTAAGTTGTCTGATTATGCAGCTCTCTTTTTTGGGTTTCGATTTTGAGCATTGATAGACCTACCAAGTTTGGCTCCTCTATTTTCCGTGGAATTGATTGACCAGAATCCCTTTCTAGGCTGATTGTTGATTGATGTTAATCACACTAGTTGATAAAACACAATGCAGGAAAGAGATTATGAAGATCAGGCTGAGACAAAGCCCAATGTTTTTACTAATGTTTTTACTAAATTTAATGATGAAATTACTGAGTCTGATGTTGAACTGGACAACTCAGATGTAGTTGAACCCGACAATGATCCTCTGCAGCTGGTAGGTGGTGAAGATACATCTTTTGATTATTATCTGGTGGTTGAGTTCCATGCAAATTCTCCTTGACTATTTGGCTGACTTTCTTTCTTTAGATGGGAGATCCTACGACTGAAGTAACCGATGAAAATAGGGATGCTGCTCAGTCAGAGAAAAGCAAAGCTATGGAGGCAATATCTGATGGTACATAACCGTTGCGATTGGGTTTGAATTGATTTAGTCTATAGGATTTGGCCGTGGTTTCCTTAATGCTTGATCGGTATCCAGGAAAGTTTGACAAAGCTGTAGATCATCTAACAAAAGCCATCATGCTAAACCCCACTTCAGCAATTCTCAGCGCCACTAGAGGTAACTTTTGTTTGCTCATTTATTAGAGTATATAGCTCAGCTTAGTCTCAACTGAACTGAGCTATATATTCTAGTATCGTTCTATCTCCCTTTTCGGCCAAATGTGGGTGATCGTTCAATATTAGTAATTGTTACTCTGCAGCTAGTGTGTTTCTAAAAGTTAAGAAGCCAAATGCTGCAATTCGTGATGCGAACATGGCTTTACAGGTGAACATTTCTTTTCAGTCACATAAACTTGTCAAGTTTCTTCAGAAGATAGATTAAAAAAACCAGTCTATGTTTCTGTGCCTTCATGGCTTGGGACTAGTTTTATATCTTGATGGATTTCATCAATACGAAAAGCTAAACTAGTTTATGTATGTATCTATTGTTTAGTGCCTTTTAATACCTTGCGGAAGTATTTTTATGTCTTCGTGGTTTTTTTGGAGTTTAACTAGCTTATGGATTGGAACGTAATTTGAATCTAAGTGTAATTTTTTCATATACAAGATAAACTAGTTTATTTAAGCTAAGTTAGTTTATCTTGGGGTTTAGCTCAACCCAGATTCAGCTAAGGGGTACAAAGCACGAGGTATGGCTACGGCCATGTTAGGCCAATGGGAAGAGGCTGCAGCTGATCTTCATGTAGCATCAAAGTTAGATTACGATGAGGAGGTGGGGTTGGCGCTTAAAAAGGTAACAACAGAAATCTTAGTTTTGCTGATATTACTGTACCAACAATAAGCTCATAGCCTCATAAACCTTGTTTTTTATTGTATCGAAAGTATGATGATAATGTATACTTCACAGGTTGAACCCAATGCAAAAAGAATCGACGAACATCGCAAGAAATATCAACGCCTAAGGAAAGAAAGGGGACTCCAAAGGGCTGAACTCGAGAGACGAGAAGAGCAAGAAGCTCAGGTCAGACCGATTCATAACCATGATCAATGATTCTTGTATAATGCTGTTGTGTAGCTTGTTTGCAATTTCACATTCTTAGCAGAAAGTACCATAGCATGATTATATTCTACTGGTTAGAGTAACAATATAACCTCTTATGACATTATCGACTTCATATGATATCCAACACTTACTTTCATTGGATTACTTCTCCTTGCTATTGAATCCCATCAATGCAGGAGCGAGATGCTCAAGCTGCACTCAAAGACGGTAAACATTCTAACCATTTCTTTCAACTGTTCTCTACTTAATTATATTACTGCAAATGAACTTAATATTCGTGAAAACATTTATGTGTGAGTCCTGTCTCAATAAATTATCTGCACTCAAAAAGGGTTAAAGCTCAATAGGCTCTTATTAGCTACTAGATCCAATTGAAAAGGCCTCGTAACCAGCTTGCTTAAGGGCCCGAAAGCTTCATGTGCACCAAATCCAGACCAGAGGCTTAACCTCCCAACAAAAACAATTTAGGGGATGATTTGGTGGAAACTCATGGTGTCTTGACCCTTTGCTAGCATTCTGTTTCTATTGGAGACCACTAGTTCCCCAGGATTTTGTATGCTGATCACAAGTATGACACCTCTGTTCTCTACAGTGAGAAAAGTAACTTGCATGTGTCTTAGGTCCCAATCGCAAAGCTTCATGTACATCTTGTATAAAACCAGTAAATATATATGTCAAAAAGGAAATGACCATCGTTTGCTCGCTGATGATACAGGACAAGTGATTAGCATCCACTCAACAAGCGAGCTAGAAGCAAAGACACAGGCCGCAAAGAAGGCATCACGTCTGCTCATCCTATACTTCACAGCCACATGGTGTGGACCATGCCGGTACATGTCTCCTCTGTACGCAAACTTGGCCACACAGCACCCGAGAGTTGTTTTCTTGAAAATTGACATAGACGAGGCCAACGAAGTGGCTGCTTCTTGGAACATCACCAGCGTCCCGACCTTTTGTTTCATTAGGGATGGGAAACAGGTGGACACTGTTGTCGGAGCTGATAAAGGTTCGCTTGAGGAGAGGATTGTACAGCACTCTTCTTCTAAGTAATGGTCGTAAACTCGTAATAATTTATCTCTTTCTCGGTCGTTTTGGTTTGGAAGCTTCTGGTTTTGAGCTATTCTGTGTTGATGTTGCGTGGTTGGATGCGCCACCGACCATCCACGGCATTAATAGTCTTCTGCTTAAGCATCGTTGTGTGACCAGTCTTACAACGTTATGTGTATCAATAAACACCTTAACTTGCATCTTTCTTATCCTTTTCTCATACAAACAGTATATTTTTAATAGACAACGTTTGGCTGAAAACTTAGCACCAACTCTGTTATACTCTTACTTGTACATCTTTATATCCAAGTGAGACTTTAATGAATACCTTAATAAAGCTATTTTGAATCATCTGGAGAATTGAAGCTTTTCCTTTATTCCAAGAAAACACCTTTATCATCTGGTTCATTACGCTCACCAAAGTCATGAATGTTTTCTTCATATTCATCTGAAGACAATAGATTCGAAGTCTTCTCCTCATCCCATGCATCATCTCTACTATCTTCTTCCTCATCAACGTTACCCTCTTGTCTTGCTTCTGCAAACTTAGCTTCGAAATCATCACTCTTCTTCATCTAAACCTACTCGATCTCCTACTTCCTCAACATATTCATCCTCGCCTCTGTCTTCCTCGTCTTCTTCCACATCAGAATCACTTTTTCCTCTATCCTCGTCTCTGTCACCTCATCCTTCCTCGTCTTCGGCCTCTTCTTGAAAAGCACTTTTTCGTTCAACCACGTCTTTAGACACTTCTTGATATGATCGTGGATGACACAACAGCTGCAGCACCTGAAGTAGAGGGTCGGATTACACGTTCCAGAGCTAAGGAGATGGCCAAGGAAGCTCATTCCCTCATTGGAGAAGGAGTTGACGAGCTAGCAGCTGCACAAGTCTTCAACATCTCCATCTTGAAGACTTCTCCTGGTAATGATAACTAGGTAACTTAGGTGAGGAAGTTTGTACTCTTTTTCCCATCGAGAGTTTTGTCCCAATTGGGTTTTCTCTCATGGTTTTTAATGAGGCAGATGGAATCACTACGGCGAGTTACTTAGAAGTCTTACCATTAGGAGAATAATGTACAAAGCAATCTGGTTTTGTACTTAGTAGATTTTGAGGTGCACCAATTAGTGGGACGCTTCGTTGTTTTTATTTTAAACGCTTCGTTGTTTTATTTAAGTTTCAAACTACATGTTGTTTTTTTGGTTTAAAAACTACATGCTGTTCTGTTTTAGGGTTGTATTTAAACCCCAGAACTTGCTGTAAATTTCTTTAGAGTATTATCATTGAAAAAGACTTCTTATTGAGTTTTCCATGCTCTCAAGCCACGGTTCTGGAAATCCTAGAGCCTGAATCTCCCATCACGTTGTGAGCCAAGAGATTCTTCACCAAATTCATCTAATCACCAAAATCTATCCATTAAATCCTTTCAGCCGTCACCACACCAATTCAAATCACGTTTTTCATCCTTTCATATCACCTTTCATCATCTCCATCAATCCTTCAGTTTTTTGTCTCACAGAGACCTTTGCCACGTATCTCAGGAAATACTCGATCAAATCCGCTCAAAACTCATAACCGAGTTTCTCACACTCCAATCTATCCGCTGCTCAAGTTTCATTCGATTCCGAGTACTCTAGCCCCGATTTTCAGAGTTCTATCCTAGGGAGAATCACATTAAGTGGTATCAGAGCTGGTTCTGAAAAAGGCTGAGCACACCCTAAACAGCTGAGCAAACTCTAAACCTTTTTCTCATTCTTGTTATTTTCGAATCCATGTTGCAATAGGATTTAGTTTTAGATTCGTTTTCCTGATTAAATTAGGATTAGGTTTCGTTTCCTGATTGAATTAGGATTAGTTTTGAGTTTTCCTATTAGAATTAGGATTAGTTTCTATTTTCCTATTAGAGTTAGGATTAGGTTTCTGTTTTCCTATTAGAATTAGGATTAGGTTTTCTGTTTTCCTGTTAGAATTAGGATTAGTTTAGGAATCCTATTCCTAGTAGGATTAGGATTTTCGTTTTTTTTAGGCTTTTATTTCCTTTCTTTTCATCTTAGAACTAGTTACTGTGAGTTGTTTTGACTTTCTTTCAGGTACAATGGAGCTTTCAGCTGAAGCTATGGAAGCTCTAAGCACAGCCATGGCTCAGCAAATCAAAGAAGCCAATCGAGCAACAACTTCTCAACTCTTTCAGCAATTAGAGCAGCTTGATAGCAAGTTTGAGAACCGATTCAAAGAGTTGATTGAGTCGCAGCTCAAGAGGAAAGTTGGCAGATCTACTTTCACTTCCAATATTCCAAAACCGAGAGAATTCAACAAACCAGCCTCATTTAAACCAGCAACAACAACAGTTAGAGAAGAGGTTAAAACCGAGCTTAAACCCAGAAGTGGATCTTCTACTAGCAGCATTAGATGCTTTAAATGTCAAGGAATGGGACATTACTCCAGAGATTGTCCTAACAAGAAAATGTTTCTGCTGAAAGAAGGAGGAGAGATTGTACCTCAAGATAGTTCAGAAAGCGAAACAGAAATTGATGCAGAGGAAGAAGTAGAACCAGCAGCAGTTGGAGAGATGTTAGTAGCACGCAGAACTTTGAGTGTTCAGATTCATCCAGACGATAGGGAACAGCGTGAGAATCTTTTCCACACAAGATGTGTAGTTCAGGATAAGGTTTGCACCTTGATTGTTGATGGAGGCAGCTGCACAAATGCCGCCAGTGAGGAGATGGTGAAGAAGCTTAATCTTAAGACTACTTCACATCCTAAACCGTATCAGCTGCAGTGGTTAGACAACAAGGGAGCTATAACCGTTTCTCAGCAAGTACTCATCAAGTTGGCGATTGGGAAGTATGAAGATGAGTTGCTGTGTGATGTTGTGCCAATGAGGTCTAGTCACGTTCTGTTGGGCAGACCATGGCAGTATGATAGGCGTGTGATGCATGATGGGTACACAAACAAGCAGGTGTTTGAGTACAAGGGACGAAAAATCTCTCTTCTTCCACTCACACCAGCTGAAATCTACAAGGATCAGATGCATATGAATCGCAAGGATAAGGAGAAAGTGTCTAACAGCTTGTACATCAGTCACAACCAGTTCAACAAGCTTTTTGATCCAGAGATGACTACCTTTATGTTCGTTTATAAGGAGTCATTGACGAGTATAAAACCAGCAGCAGAACTTCCTCATGAGGTGATCCAAATTATTGAGGAGTATAAGGACGTTTTTCCAGAGGAGATACCATCAGGTTTGCCTACAATTCGTGGGATTGAGCATCAGATTGACATAGTTCCGGGTTCAGTTTTGCCAAACAAACCCGCCTACAGAACCAACCCCGTTGAGACAAAAGAGCTTCAGAAGCAAGTAGAAGAGCTGATGAGTAAGGGCTATATTCGTGAGAGTTTAAGCTCATGTGCTGTACCAGTCTTGTTAGTGCCTAAGAAATATGGAACATGGAGGATGTGTGTAGACTGCAGAGCTATCAACAACATCACAGTGAAGTACAGACATCCGATTCCAAGACTTGATGATATGCTAGATGAGTTATGTGGATCCACCATCTTCTCCAAAATCGATTTGAAGAGTGGTTATCATCAAATCAGAATGAGAGAAGGGGATGAGTGGAAGACTGCATTCAAGACCAAGCAAGGGTTATATGAGTGGCTGGTTATGCCGTTTGGTCTCACCAATGCTCCCAGCACATTCATGCGTCTCATGAATCACACTCTCAGACCGTTCATTGGGCTGTTTGTAGTAGTCTACTTCGATGATATACTCATCTACAGCAAAGGTTTGGGAGAGCATTTAGAGCACATCCGCAGGGTTCTAGATGTTCTTCGCTCTCAATCTCTTTTTGCTAATTACTCTAAGTGTTCATTCTGTACTACTGAGGTTATTTTTCTAGGTTTGTTGTTAGTGCAGATGGAGTTAGAGTAGATGACGAAAAGATCAAGGCAATCAAGGATTGGCCTACGCCTAAGAATGTTGGAGAAGTCAGAAGCTTTCATGGACTTGCTGGATTTTATAGGCGATTTATCCAGAACTTCAGCACCATAGCAGCACCATTAACAGAAGTAATCAAGAAGGAAGTTGGATTCAGATGGGAAGAAGCACAAGAGCAGGCGTTTTCAGCCTTGAAAGAGAAGCTTATCAATGCCCCACTTTTAGTTCTTCCTGATTTTAAGAAAAACATTTGAAATTGAATGTGATGCCTCAGGAGTTGGCATTGGAGCTGTTTTGATGCAGGATAGGAAACCAGTTGCATACTTTAGTGAGAAGCTAGGAGGATCCACCAGCAACTATCCAACCTATGACAAGGAGCTGTATGCATTGGTCAGAGCACTTCAAACGTGGCAGCATTATTTGTGGCCTAAGGAGTTCGTCATTCACACAGATCATGAGTCTCTTAAGTACTTAAAGGGACAGCAAAAGCTCAACAAGAGACACGCCAGATGGATGGAGTTTATTGAGACCTTCCCTTACGTTGTTAAATACAAGAAAGGTAAGGATAATGTAGTCGCAGATGCATTATCCAGAAGGTACACTCTAATCTCTACTTTAACTTCAAAGTTAGATGGTTTTGAGCACATTGTAGAGCTTTATGAGACTGACATTGATTTTGCTGAGAGCTATGGTAAATGCCATAAGTTTGCTTGTGATAAATACTTTAGACAGGATGACTATTTATTCTACAACAATCGATTGTGCATACCAAGAGGATCCATCAGAGAATTGTTGGTTAGAGAAGCTCATGGTGGCGGATTGGCTGGTCATTTTGGAGTTTCCAAGACCTTACTTGGATTGCAAGATCACTTCTATTGGCCTAACATGAAGTCAGACGTTGAGAAGGTTTGTTCTAGATGTGCTGTATGCAAAATGGCAAAGAGTAAGGTGCAGCCTCACGGTTTGTACATACCTCTCCCTATCCCTTTTCAGCCTTGGACTCATATTTCCATGGATTTCGTGCTTGGCTTACCTCGAACCAGAAATGGTAGAGATCCTATTTTTGTGGTTGTTGACAGGGTTAGCAAGATGGCTCACTTTATAGCTAGCCACAAGACGGATGATGCTGTTTGTGTAGCTAATCTGTTTTTCAGGGAAGTTGTGAGATTGCATGGAATGCCTCAAGTGATAGTTTCAGATCAAGACACCAAATTCTTAGGGCATTTTTGGCAGACTGATGGACAGACAGAAGTAATGAACAGAACGTTGTCAACACTTCTAAGGACGTTGGTGAAGAGCAACATCAAGTCATTGGAAGAGTGTCTACCACATGCAGAGTTTGCTTACAATCATGCTAAGCATTCTGCCACTCTCTTTTCTCCGTTTGAGATTGTTTACGGCTTTAACCCACAATCCCCTCTTGACTTGATTTCTTTGCCTTTGAGTGTGGAATGTAGTGTAGATGGAAAAGAAAAGGCTGAACAAGTCAGGAGAATTCACACCAAATCCAAGGAGAACATAGAGAAGAAGACAGAGCAGTACAAGAAGCACGCCAACAAAGGAAGAAAGGAGCTGATATTTGAAGAAGGAGATTTGGTCTGGATTCATCTCAGGAAAGACCGATTTCCAGAAGAGAGGAAGAGCAAGCTACTGCCACGAGTTGATGGTCCATTTGAAGTCATCCAGAGGATCAACAACAATTCTTACAAGATCGATCTCCAAGGTAAGTATAACATATCAAATTCGTTCAATGTTTCTGATATGCTTCCTTATGTTGCAGATACAGATTTGAGGACAAATCCTTTTCAAGAGGGAGAGGATGATATGATCGTGGATGACACAACAGCTGCAGCACCTGAAGTAGAGGGTCGGATTACACGTTCCAGAGCTAAGGAGATGGCCAAGGAAGCTCATTCCCTCATTGGAGAAGGAGTTGACGAGCTAGCAGCTGCACAAGTCTTCAACATCTCCATCTTGAAGACTTCTCCTGGTAATGATAACTAGGTAACTTAGGTGAGGAAGTTTGTACTCTTTTTCCCATCGAGAGTTTTGTCCAATTGGGTTTTCTCTCATGGTTTTTAATGAGGCAGATGGAATCACTACGGCGAGTTACTTAGAAGTCTTACCATTAGGAGAATAATGTACAAAGCAATCTGGTTTTGTACTTAGTAGATTTTGAGGTGCACCAATTAGTGGGACGCTTCGTTGTTTTTATTTTAAACGCTTCGTTGTTTTATTTAAGTTTCAAACTACATGTTGTTTTTTTGGTTTAAAAACTACATGCTGTTCTGTTTTAGGGTTGTATTTAAACCCCAGAACTTGCTGTAAATTTCTTTAGAGTATTATCATTGAAAAAGACTTCTTATTGAGTTTTCCATGCTCTCAAGCCACGGTTCTGGAAATCCTAGAGCCTGAATCTCCCATCACGTTGTGAGCCAAGAGATTCTTCACCAAATTCATCTAATCACCAAAATCTATCCATTAAATCCTTTCAGCCGTCACCACACCAATTCAAATCACGTTTTTCATCCTATCATATCACCTTTCATCATCTCCATCAATCCTTCAGTTTTTTGTCTCACAGAGACCTTTGCCACGTATCTCAGGAAATACTCGATCAAATCCGCTCAAAACTCATAACCGAGTTTCTCACACTCCAATCTATCCGCTGCT